>JARHVA010000438.1:0-32500 GCA_037957365.1 Torreya grandis | reverse complement strand
AAAATTATCCTACACTAGCTCATTCCTCTCCTTCTCTCATCCAAACAATTACTCATCTAACACCACAAAAACCGGCCTATATATTTCCACCACAACAAGAACTTGTACCCCAACAAAACCATGTATCTCACCAACCCTTAGGTATATCCTCACTCATGGGGTCCCTAACCCCAACACCTATAAAGCCCATTCATCTTACCAAACACCTATTCAAACCCCATGGAGAGGTATTTACACTTATGCTCCACCTTTTTAACATGATGTGGTAGCCAATAATCCATTGTTCTTTACACCTATAAGTTATGTACCCCCTACGTATACTCCCCTTCTATAGACAATCCATGTCCCACCTTATATATCATTAGGTTACGTACAAACCACATACACCCCACCACAACAAACCTCCATATCATCTACATCTAATAATATTACTTTTTACTTTCATATGTATTCAAAATCCACTTAGCTAAAAAATTAGTTTTTGGCATATTCCACTTCACCTTATCAAGATTTTTTTATTCCTTTTAGTGGTTATCATACCAACCCCTATGTGACTCCACCTTTTCATTCCAATTCCAATATGGCAACAATGAAATTTAACAACATATGAACTTATACTAAATACCTCAAATAACCTCTCAATGCCAACATATAGGGGGTTATTCTCCCACACCCCTACCATACCTTACCAAATTTTAAGGGGAGGGGGATACCAATGAACATGATAAATATTATGCTACAACTATTAGGGATATCCCACCTTGGGATAGAGTTATTACAGAAATAATCCCAAAAACCCTAGAAGGGATATCACTCAATTGGTATTACTACCTCGACAAGAGGTCTATACATTATTTATGCTAACTCATGGTTATTTTTTTAAATATTTCACTATGAACAAACTCTTGAAGATTGGTATACATGAATTCTTTCACATCAATCAAGAACACAATGAGTCTTCTACCCATTTCATCATGAGATGGTGACAGGTCTCATATTCCTCTACTAATGCACCTAATATGGATCAAATGTAATTTTTCAACCTCTTCATGCACTCCCTTAATAAGGAGTAGGGACATTTTCCAAAATTTCCCATATCGATCCTATGAAAAATTCCTTGAGAGCACCTTGTGAATTGACTAGGCAGTTACTAAAAGTGGTCAGTAGACTTATGGGACCATTGGGTGCATTATCACCCCAAACCAAAACAATGGTGGATTTCAAAGTGCAAGTCCAAATAATACCAATAACTAAGGTATCAAGGTCCTAAATCAAAATGGGAACTCTACTACTAATGGCATCATCGACTAGAATAAGAAGCTAAACCCTATGAATAACAACTAATATAAGCCTATAAAAAACACCAATGTCATTAACAATGAGGAGGCTAGAAACCAAAATCCCCTCCCATAATTTATGAGGTTGAATTTAATTGATTGTCACTAAGCAACATGCAACACTAGAATCATAATCAAAATCAATACCAACCAGTCGAACAATAACCCTAGTTTCATAACCAAACCTATTACCAACAAAACAATCAATAAGGATTCAACAATAAGGGTAGAAAATGAGACCTAAGGACTATGATCCCAATGTTTACTACCTCTTCCACTGAGTTATTAGTCATGAAACTTGAAACTACATAGAATATAACAAACTTATATAAAGACTCTTAGAATATCAAAGGCAAACATTCATAGACATGTTCCCAAGGAATGCTAATACAAGCTCCTATGCCTTTTCAAGTGATCTTGTCACCCTTCAAAACTAGAATATCTAAATCTACTAGAGCCCCTTCCCCAAAAACCACACATCCATCACTCAAATTCGAGATTAGGGTATCCTACTGAATGAACCCATTTAACATAATCAACCCATGATGGTGAGCATTCATGATACCAAAGCCTCCGCCTCTAAGATTATAAACACTGATGTAGCTCCTCAGTTGAGAATGCAAGGAAAAAATAAAATAATAAGGGTCACAAAACTAGAAGTTTAAGAGGAGGAAAAAACCATCACTCACACTAGAGATTATCAACCTATGGCCCTCTATCTCTCAAACATTCTAGAAATAGATTCTACTCATAAACATGTGGGAAACTATGACTTAATCTCTAATTTAACCAAAACATTTTCCCACATTTCATTCCTAGACTTGCTCAAGAAATCTCCTGCTCATCGGTTGGCATTACTCAACACCTAGGATTGGGGCATTTATCTAGTGTTACTCCCCTCTACAAGTTGAAATCAACCACATTGATCTGGACATGTTTCCACTTGGTCAAGAATCATAGGATGTTGGCTATCTATTTGATCTACAAATCCTTCCTTCTAACTCTAAGATGGCAAGAAGGGGAGATTTGAACTTATTTATACATGTATAAATTTATAAAAATTATGAGAATATATTTATGGTTGATGATGGAGTGGATGCCAACATCATTCCCTTTTTCCTTCCTATAAAACTTGGTTATAATAAAACCAATTGTTCTACAACACATAACACCCTACAAGGCTATGATAGCCTCATATATACTTCCATAGGGACCATTATGATCCTAGTCACTTTGGGCCCTAAAAAGGTGTTAACTAAGTTCTACGCCATAGACAAAGACATCAATTACAAGATGATATTAGGAAGGCCTTACATACATAGGATGAAGGTTATCCCTTCAACCTTATTCTAGCAAATATATTTTTTACACCTAGGAAAGGTCTTTATAGCCCAGGGGGATCCTAAACCCTTCAACATGTTACAAGAAATCATGCATAAACAATATGGGTTACACATCGATTACCATCTACCTGCCAATGGGGTCACAAAACACCCAAAATTGGTTGATGTTACTAGATCCATAAAATTCAAAGTGGTCATCCTAAATAAGGGTGCAAAAATACCCCAAGCTCTATTAAAGGATAAATTAGAATAAAAGACATAATAATGGCCAAAAATACCACTGATGTAGAAACATTCATTGGATAGTTAATCTCCACTGTGTATAACTAAGATTATGAACCTCTTGGAAAATGATACTCCCCTCATCCTCCCATTCAACCCATGAGGGGTAGGGATTTATGATTTCTCTGATACTCAAGCCTAATAGCCCTAAGAGGGGTTAGATATACTACCATAAATTTTCATGATAGAAGTGTCTAGGGAAAAGGAAATCCACATTTGTAACAACCTATGATTGCTACCACCCAATGTTTAAAATATAGAGGCAATCCGCACTTCAAATTCCACCCTTGTCACTTCCAAACCACTTTGTAGTAGACTCGTGGATCACACCATGAAAGGGATATACTAGTTTTTTAGGGTCCCTAATCCATTAGGTATACTCCCTCTAGAGATGCCAATTATTCTACTTTAGCCTCCACCTTGGTGTGTTTCTCATCACACTCCAAGTTCACCAATAGGCAACTAGACCATTCCTTTCCACCAGGTTGTGATGGCACTTAGGGAGAATATTTGTACCATGATGATATGTAGGATATAAAATAACATTGGAACCCATGATTACCTATGGTTTCCTAAATATGAGCCTCATTTTCCCATCACAAAGAAATAAAACCCTAAAAATCACTCACTAGATTCTTACAGGGTTTCTCACATATAATAATGGGACAAACAATACTACCCATGCCCTACCAATAGTATTTCAAGATGCATAACTATGCCCATGTTCCTCTTGAACTGATTCAAGATCCTAATTATGTTGGCATAATCCCCACACCAAAATAAAACCTTAATTATGCTGATATACACCCCACCCCAAAGAAAAGGTCAAGTAAGCAACCTTTTGAATTATTGGAGGTACTTACCTACCTCGACCCAAATCTTAGAAAACAAAATTTTTAGTTCCTAGAATTTATTCCCTTGCTTCATGCATAACACAAGGTTGAAGTTCGTGCCTTTTCAATCCCTTCCATTCATCATGCAAAGGGGACAAGCTCATTATCTTCCCAAATCATGGGACCAAGAACCCCAAGATGGGTTACCAGACATTTTTAATAACCATACGGTCAAGATATCATAAGATCAATAAACTTCACACAATGACTATCCCCCTTATATTCATGATCATTTGGTGTTTTAATATGATGGGGCTAAGTGTTGCCTAAGCACTACGGTAGGAGTCATTCTCACTTCTCCTAAATGGTGAGTCATGCCTTTTGGGTTCAAGCTAGACTTTGAATGTATAAATAATGGGGCTGACTATGAGACCCTATTGCTTAGCATGATCATTAAAAAATGTCTAGGAATTCAAAACCTAAGGATCCAATGTGATTCATAGTTAGTTATCAACCAAGTTTTCAAGGTTTATCAGACCAAGGCTAAACACCTTCAATTGTATAAGACCATTATGCATGAGATCTCCAAGGGGTTTAAATTCATTTCTAAATAAGTAGTCTCTAGGGAAATAAATCAATTTTCCAACTCCATAATTGCCTCATTTTTCATGCTTTGACCTCCATCCATCAATAACCTAATTTGATTTTGTAGTTTTGGTCAAGATAGAGCCTCTTGTGCATAAGACTCTTAGTTATCAAACTATCACCCATGTTAGGTTGTGGAGCTAAAAGCTTCACTGATACAGACATGGAGGAGGTTGCAGAAGAGTTGCGGAGTGTCACAAAGCCGGCGTCGGTAAGGCCAACCGACGTCGGTAGGATAAGGCAAGAAGGAAACCGACGTCAGTCAGTAGTCGGCCGACGTTGGCACCCCCCAGGTAGACAGAGACCGACGTCGATCGCCTGTGTGGTTTGGACTACAGATGTTACGGGCAGTTAGCTAATGAACCAAGTGTTTGCATATTGAGAGCCAATTTTAGACTGAGAGCTGTGGATCTAATTATTGTAATTAGATGTCTAATTATTATTTGGATGAGATCTATATAATAGACTCATGGTTGTATTGTAAACTTGTGCTAGAGAGTAAGAGAGCAATTAAGCTCCTTCAGAGAGAGGTGAGCAATGGTGCGTTCCTCCTAGTGCCACAGTACCAAGTGTGGGTGCTGGATTGGAGAATCAGCAGGGTTCTTCAGGTATGTATGATCTTGGTCATCAGGTGAGCATGGATATGATAGGAGATCTACATGGTAAGTAAGATCATTGATCTGCAGGTGTATGTGTGTGCAAGGTCAAGGTTCACAGGTGTGTAGAACCAGATTGATTTGTAGGTGTGTAAGATCAGATAGGATAGCAACACAACAGGGAGCAGGATCAGGTAGGATCTACTTGGAGTACGGTGTGTACTCATTGTGATGTACGTGGAGTACATGGTGAGCTAAGAGGAAGGCAAGGCAGTCCCTTCCATAAGTATGGTATGTTGAGTTGCAGGTTGTTGCAGGTTCATGGGAGATCTACTTGAAGTATGTTGAGTACTTGTAGAGTGCGTGGAGCACTTGTGGTGTGCGTGGAGCACAAGTGTAAGGTGAACAACAACTCTGTGTTTGAGTTGGGTGTTGGGACCTAAGAGAGAGAGCTTTGAGGGAAGATTTGCCATTTATGTCCTAGAGGTGTGGGAGCCCTAGAGGTGTGTAAGGAAGAAGAATTGTGGCAGCCTTCTTTGTTGTATTTCCTTCTGAAAGAGTTTTAATACAAGTTGTGTATTGTCTCTCATATCATGTGTTATTTCTAAAATCTAGTTACTTGTGATTCTGGTTAATTTCCACATATTAAGTTGCTTGTTTTTGGTAATCAATTGTGTGCTTCCGGTTATTCATATCCCATCAAGTGGTATCAGAGCCTGGTTGTAGGTTCTTGAGCTTGATACCAACAAGTGGTATCAGAGCTAAGGTTGCAGGGAACAGGTTTTGTGTTTGGTTACAGGTCACTCTCAGGGGTTTCTGATTGAGTGGGAGTAGAGCAATGGCAGATGAAAGTAAGCTAAGAATGGAGGAGTTGAAAAGCACAGATGGTCACTTACGATCCTAAGAAAAGAAAGAGTAGGAAAAAGAATATTCTTGGTTGGTAGTAGATCAGCATGAAGGAACTGAAGATGCAGATGTTGTAGGTGTTGTTGCACAGGATGCTCTAGGAGGTTTCTTGGATAAAGTTGAATCTTGGTCAATAGATTCTGTTGCCTCTTTCCATGCAACCCTAGGGAGAGGAGTTGGTGAGCCTTGCCAAAGAATTGGCAAAGGGGAAGTGAAGCTGAAATTGCAGGCAACCAACACACAGGTGTTGAAGAAGGTCATGCAGGTCCCAGGTTTGAAGATGTGGCTAATTTCTTCAGAAAGGTTGGGTGATGAGAGATGCACAAGAACTCTCACAGTGGATGCACTTAAATTAGCTGGTGGTAAGAAAATATGTACTCTTTATCTACTTGTTTATATTACTGATTCTTCTTCTGTTGCAGAGACGTGGCTTCGTAGGCTTGGTCACATGAGCAGGAAGGAGATGCATGTTCTTAAGCAGAAGATTGATATATTTGACAGGCTTAAGAACTGGAAAGCCTTGGTGTTTATGGAGGAGATGGTAGACAGAAACCAGTGGATGGTGCTGGATACTTCAGAGCAGGGCAGTTTGGACATGGGTTTTGATTCAAAGGAGCTCACGGGTAAAAAGTCATCACTCACAGGAAAACATAGGTACCAGCGTCGGTCAGGAGGAACTGACATCGAACAGACAGGTGCCGATGTCGGTCATGTGCAGACTGAAGCTGGCAGTGTCAGGCAGAGTAAGACCGACGTCGGTCAGAAGGACTGACATCAGCAATAGGGTAAGACCGACGTTGGTCAGGAGGACCGACGTCGGCACTAGGTAAGACCGATGTCGGTAGGAGAATCGATGTTGGCAATAGGGACATCGACGTCGACAATGTTGGTAGTCAGGGATAGGCGCATGGGAACTGACGTCGATCGGATGCAGACTGTGTAGTGACCGAGGTCGGTCACTGTAACAAATTTTGGGTGGACAACACGCTGTCAAGGAGTCTCAAACACCCATATGGAGGACTGAAGACGTAAGTAGGCCTCAAATTCATTATTCCTCTTCTTTATACTAGTTGTTGAGTGCAGAGCAAGAAGGATCTAGGAAACATGTGGGAGCATGGTAGGAATATGATGCAGAACCAAGCAGAGAATTGGTAGGGTTGCCAGCAGGTATGAGAGCATAGAGACGAATGGATACCTTAGTTGAAGAATAGAGAGAACAGATACGTGAGATGGAAGACCAGGCATATGGTCTTGAGGAAGCTGCAGGACAGTGGTATAGGGTTTGACAGATGGAGGACGAAGCATGGCTTCAGTCAATGTCAGGGTAACTACTGTGGTTTGTCTTACCAGGGGGATGGTGATTGCAACATCATTTTGTTCCTGTATGTGGATAGTATGCTAGCTAGCAGGTTTGTACATACAGGGTTTTGCTGAGCTAAGGGTAAGATTAGTTCAGTGGTTTGCTATGAAGAATTTGGAGCAATGAAATTCTTTGGCATGGGAGACATGGGAGATCACAGGTTGATTTTGTCTCCAGTGGGAGTTGATGTGAATCAGGTGTTGGCGAGGTTCAGGATGCAGAGCCAGAGCACAATAAGGGCTGGACATGTACAGTGTCCAAAATCACATGAGGTCAGGTATAGACCTGAGTTTACCCACGCAGTGGGAGCTGTTAGAGAGTTAGGAGCTAATTCAGGGAAGTGGGTTCTCAGGTATTTGAGAGGGACCAGTAACAGGTATGTTATGCAGGGTCAGGACTTCACTACATGGGTTTGTAGGTTCGGATGTGGCAGGGTACTCAGATGACAAGAGGTGCACCACATGTTGTGTGGTGGGTTGTCTTCAGGATTGATCTTGAAGAGGGATACAAATCAAGAAATAGATTAGATGGAGTACAGGTATAGGTACAGTGCAGCTGTTTATCTCCAAGTGGGAGATTGTTAGGTTGTGGAGCTAAAAGCTTCATTGATGCAGACATGGAGGAGGTTGCAGAAGAGTTACAGAGTGTCACAGACGCCAGTGTCGGTCAGGCCACCTGACGTCGGCAGGATAAGGCAAGAAGACAATCGACGTCGGTCGCCTGTGTGGTTTGGACTGTGGATGTTACGGGTAGTTAGCTAACGAACCAAGTGTTTGCATGTTGAGAGCTAATTTTAGACTGAGAGCTGCGGATGTAATTATTGTAATTAGATGTCTAATTATTGTTTGGATGAGATCTATATAATAGACTCATGGTTGTATTGTAAACTTGTGATAGAGAGTAAGAGAGCAATTAAGCTCCTTCAGAGAGAGGTGAGCAATGGTGTGTTCCTCATAGTGCCACAGTACCAAGTGTGGGTGCTGGATTGGAGAATCAACAGGGTTCTTCAGGTATGTATGATCTTGGTCATCAGGTGAGCATGGCTACGATAAGAGATCTATATGGTAAGTAAGATCATTGATCTGCAGGTGTATGTGTGTGCAAGGTCAAGGTTCACAGGTGTGCAAAACCAGATTGATCTGTAGGTGTGTAAGATTAGATAGGACAACAACACAACAGGGAGCAGGATCAGGCAGGATCTACTTAGAGTACGGTGTGTAATCATTCTGATGTACGTGGAGTACATGGTGAGCTAAGAGAAAGGCAAGGCAGTCCCTTCCATAAGTATGGTCTGTTGAGTTGCAGGTTGTTGCAAGTTCATGGGAGATCTACTTGAAGTATGTTGAGTACTTGTGGAGTGCGTGGAGCACTTGTGGTGTGCGTGGAGCACAGGTGTAAGGTGAACACCAACTCTGTGTTTGAGTTGGGTGTTGGGACCTAAGAGAGAGAGCTTTGAGGGAAGATTTCTTGTTTATGTCCTAGAGGTGTGGGAGCCCTAGAGGTGTGTAAGGAAGAAGAACTGTGGCAACCTTCTTTGTTGTATTTCCTTCTGAAAGAGTTTTAATACAAGTTGTGTATTGTCTCTCATATCATGTGTTATTTTTGAATTCTAGTTACTTATGATTCTGGTTAATTTTCACATATTAAGTTGCTTGTTTTTGGTAATCAATTGTGTGCTTCTGGTTATTCATATCCCATCAAGTGGTATCAGAGCCTGGTTGTAGGTTCTTGAGCTTGATACCAACAAGTGGTATTAGAGCTAAGGTTGCAGGGAGCAGGTTTTGTGTTTGGTTACATGTCACTCTCAAGGGTTTCTGATTGAGTGGGAGTAGAGCAATGGCAGATGAAAGTAAGCTAAGAATGGAGGATTTGAAAAGCACAGATGGTCACTTACGGTCCTATGGAAAGAAAGAGCAGGAAAAAAAATATTGTTGGTTGGTAGCAGAGCAACATGAAGGAACTGAAGATGCAGATGTTGCAGGTGTTGTTGCACATGATGCTTTGGGAGGTTTCTTGGATAAAGTTGAATCTTGGTCAATAGATTCTATTGCCTCTTTCTATGCAGCCCCAGGGAGAGGAGCTGGTGAGCCTTGCCAAAGAATTGGCAAAGGGGAAGTGAAGCTGAAATTGCAGGCGGCCAACACACAGGTGTTGAAGAAGGTCATGCAGGTCCCAAGTTTGAAGATGTGGCTAATTTCTTCAGAAAGGTTGGGTGATGAGAGATGCACAAGAACTCTCACAATGGATGCACTTAAATTAGCTGGTAGTAAGAAAACAAGTACTCTTTATCTACTTGTTTATATTATTGATTCTTCTTCTGTTGCGGAGATGTGGCTTCATAGGCTTGGTCACATGAGCAGGAAGGAAATGCATGTTCTTAAGTGAAAGACTGATATATTTGACAGGCTTAAGAACTGGAAAGCCTTGGTGTTTATGGAGGAGATGGCAGACAGAAACCAGTGGATGGTGTTGGATACTTCTGAGCAGGGTAGTTTGGACATGGGTTTTGATTCAAAGGAGCTCGCGGGTAAAAATTCATCACTCACAAGAAAACACAGGTACCGGCATCGGTCAGGAGGAACTGGCGTCAAACAGACCGGTGCCAATGTCGGTCAAAAGGACCGACGTTGGCAATAGGGTAAGACCGACGTCAGTCAGGAGGACCGACGTCAGCACTAGGTAAGACTAATGTCAGTAGGAGGACCGATGTCGGTAATAGGGACACCGACGTTGACAGTGTCGGTAGTCAGGGACAGGTGCATGGGAACCGACGTCGGTCGGATGCAGACTGTGTAGTGAACGAGGTCGATCACTGTAACAGATTTTGGGTGGACAACACGCTATCAAGGAGTCTCAAACACCCATATGGAGGATTGAAGATGTAAGTAGGCCTCAAATTCGTTGTTCCTCTTCTTTATACTAGTTGTTGAGTGCAGAGCAGGAAGGATCCAGGAAATAGGTGGGAGCATGGCAGGAATATGATGCGGAACCAAGCGGAGACTTGGTAGGGTTGCCAACAGGTATGAGAGCACAGAGATGAATGGATACCTTAGTTGAAGAATAGAGAGAACGGATACGTGAGATGGAAGACTAGGCATATGGTCTTGAGGAAGCTGCAGGACAGTGGTATAGGGTTTGATAGATGGAGGATGAAACATGGCTTCAGTCAATGTCAGGGTAACTACTGTGGTTTGTCTTACCAGGGGGATGGTGATTGCAACATCATTCTATTCCTATATGTGGATAGTATGCTAGCTAGCAGGTTTGTACATACAGGGTTTTGCTGAGCTAAGGGTAAGATTAGTTCAGTGGTTTGCTATGAAGAATTTGGAGCAGCAAAATTCTTTGGCATGGGAGACATGGGAGATCACAGGTTGATTTTGTCTCCAGTGGGAGCTGATGTGAATCAGGTGTTGGTGAGGTTCAGGATGCATAGCCGGAGCACACTAAGGGCTGGACAGGTACAGTGTCCAAAATCACATGAGGTCTAGTATAGACCTGATTTTACCCACGTAGTGGGAGTTGTCAGAGAGTTAGGAGCCAATTCGAGGAAGTGGGTTCTCAGGGATTTGAGAGGGACCATCAACAGGTATGCTATGCAGGGTCAAGACTTCACTACATGGGTTTGTAGGTTTGGATGTGGCAGGGTACTCAGATGACAAGAGGTGCACCACAAGTTGTGTGGTGGGTTGTCTTTAGGATTGATCTTGAAGAGGGATACAAACCAGGAAATAGATTAGACAGAGTACAGGTATAGGTACGGTGCAGCTGTTTATCTCCAAGTGGGAGATTGTTAGGTTGTGGAGCTAAAAGCTTCACTGATGCAGACATGGAGGAGGTTGCAGAAGAGTTGCGGAGTGTCACAGATGCCGGTGTCGGTCAGGCCAACCGACGTCGGCAGGATAAGGCAAGAAGGCAATTGACGTCGGTCAGTAGTCGGCCGACGTCGGCACCCCCCAGGTAGACAGGGATCGACGTCGGTCTCCTGTGTGGTTCGGACTGTGGATGTTACGGGTAGTTAGCTAACGAACCATGTGTTTGCGTGTTGAGAGCCAATTTTAGACTGAGAGCTGTGGATCTAATTATTGTAATTAGATGTCTAATTAATTTTTGGATGAGATCTATATAATAGACTCATGGTTGTATTTTAAACTTGTGCTAGAGAGTAAGAGAGCAATTAAGCTCCTTTAGAGAGAGGTGAGCAATGGTGCGTTCCTCCTAGTGCCACAGTACCAAGTGTGGGTGCTGGATTGGAGAATCAACAGGGTTCTTCAGGTATGTATGATCTTGGTCATCAGGTGAGCATGACTACGATAGGAGATCTACATGGTAAGTAAGATCATTGATCTGCAGGTGTATGTGTGTGCAAGGTCAAGGTTCACAGGTGTGCAAAACCAGATTGATCTGTAGGTGTGTAAGATCAGATAGGACAACAACACAATAGGGAGCAGGATCAGGCAGGATCTACTTGGAGTACGGTGTGTAATCATTGTGATGTACATGGAGTACATGGTGAGCTAAGAGGAAGGCAAGGCAGTCCCTTCCATAAGTATGGTCTGTTGAGTTGCAGGTTGTTGTAGGTTCATGGGAGATCTACTTGAAGTACGTTGAGTACTTGTGGAGTGCGTGGAGCACTTGTGGTGTGCGTGGAGCATAGGTGTAAGGTGAACACCAACTCTGTGTTTGAGTTGGGTGTTGGGACCTAAGAGAGAGAGCTTTGAGGGAAGATTTACTGTTTATGTCCTAGAGGTGTGGGAGCCCTAGAGGTGTGTAAGGAAGAAGAACTGTGGCAGCCTTCTTTGTTGTATTTCCTTCTGAAAGAGTTTTAATACAAGTTGTGTATTGTCTCTCATATCATGTGTTATTTCTAAATTCTAGTTACTTGTGATTCTGGTTAATTTTTGCATATTAAGTTGCTTGTTTTTGGTAATCAATTGTGTGCTTTCGGTTATTCATATCCCATCAACCCACATCAAAAGGGATGATGATCCCCTGATCCTCAATATAGTCAAGAACAATGAGGCCATCTTTGATTTATTATGATCCTATGTTTACCTACCATAATTCCATCATAAAAGGGGCTTTTGACTTACCCTATCCCACCTCAGCACTTGAAACTAAATATTATGATTCTTACTGTCACATTGCGGATTACCTATCCTCTAAGGACGAACATGATGTATTCAATATGGATGGTGAATATCCTAAGCTTACCCTAACCCTTAAAGTGTTTGAATAGGGAAACACCTCCCTCATCAAATAAATAATTGACATTAACATCAAGATAGAAGAGAATCCTAGACTTCTCAAGCTGGGGTCTTCACTCTCTGAAAAGGAGGTGGAAGACCACAAACAACTCCTATATAAATCTCAAAAGCCTTCACTTTCTCCTACACTGACATGGTAGGCATCAACCCCAATTTAGTCATCCACAACCTAGTTACAATGCCTAACACAAAACCTATCAATCAAAAGATCAGGCCCATTAAGCCTAAGGTCATGTTAATGGTAAAAGAGGAAGTCATATAGCTTTTAAAAGTCAAATTTATTAAGCCAGTGGACTTCTCCAAATGGATGTCTAACATTGTCCACATCCTTAAGAAGAATGGTAAAATCATGTACAAAGGATGACTTCACTCTACCATCCATTGACGTTAATGTTGATGCTACTGCGAGGTATGAATTAATATCCCTGATGGATGGTTTTTTAGGGTACAACCAAATTCACATTTATGATGAAGACCAAAGCCAAACCTCATTTACTATGCCTTGGGGGACCTTTTGCTATGTTTTGATGTCCTTCAATCTCAAAAATTTAGGGGCAATATATCAAAGGGCCATGACCCACCTATTCCACATCTCATTCACAAGATAGTAAAGGTCTATGTAGATGATCTTTAAAAAAAACTAAGATGACGTGTAGACCATTTAAAGGTGTTAAGCACCATCTTAACATGTTTAATCAAATATGATGTCACTCTCAACCTGGTGAAATGTATTTTTGGAGTCATCATTGGAAAAATCCTAGGTTACATCATCTTCCAACATGGGATCAATATTGACCCTCCTAAAATTTGAGTAATCTTATAAATGATCCTTCCCATAAATGAATCAGGGATCAAACATTCTTAGGTAATCTGGGAGCCATTCAATGATTCATTTACAATATTGCCTATGTCATTAACCCCATAAACAACCTACTCCAAAATACAAGTGGCTTAACTTGGATAAATACTTATCAAAAGACATTCAAGGTAGTAAAGTGCTTCCTTATGTCTCCTCTTATGCTCATGACACCTAAGTTGGATAAGCCCTTGATACTTTATATTAGATCAAATAAGGTGTACTTCATCTACATTTTGGCTTAGGAAAATGATACCATCAAGGAACCCTCCATTTATTTCATTAGTCAAACCCTCATTGATTATGAGACATGATATACTTAAGTAGGAAAAGAATGTTTAACAATAGTGTTTGTTACCAAATGATTACGACACTATATGCTCAATCAAGAGACAAGATTTATCATGAGCTATCAGTCCATACAAACTTTACTAACATATCCATCTCTTTTAAATAAGGTTGGGTGCTTCATTACACTCCTAAGAAAGTTTGTTTTAACATACATCAACCAAAATTTTGTTAAGGGATAGATCATTATTGATTGGTTGGTCTATTCACCCTTAGAATTCAATTACCTTATCAATATTGAATTCCCTAATGAGCTAATATGCTACGTAGAAAATCCAACTATTAGTTCCTCTCCTTGGTATGCATATATCATCAATTACCTAATTAACCACCCTTATCCTGAAGGTGCCAACTCATAGTAAAAAAGATGTCTTCACATCATTACATCCAAGTATGTTCTTTTAGATACGGTCCTTTATAGTAAAGACTTTAATGACATGTTGCTTTATTGTGTTGACCATGAAGAGTCAAAAAGAGTCCTCTTTCATTCTAATAGTGACATTTATGGTAGACACTTTGGAAACCATGCGATTGATCAAAAAATCCATAGGATGGGATACTTTTGGCCCACTCTATGCCATGATGCTATTGAATATGTATGAAAATGTGAGAAATGTCAAATTTTTTAACATTAGATACATGTTCCTAATGTATATTGGAAGAGCTAATAACAAATATTTAAATAGACATGCACTTTAAAATGGTGATGATCACACAGAGACAATTCTTTCAACATAAACTATTATACTACTCTCTCATTAATTCAATATGTGACACAATACAAATATATAGGAATGTTTCCTATAACCTCTCCCCTATTTTATCTCACATATAAAACATCCAAACCTATTATGATATATTGTTATAACAAATAACAATACATCTCAACAATCTAATATTCTAACTAATACAATATTACTATATTAATCATATAGTTATAATAACTTTTACTATTTAACTCTCCTATAAATATCTACTTGTTGTTATTTACCACTCAGTAAATACCTCAAATTTACACAAATGTAAAATGTATTCCTAACATTCCCCCCCATAGTTTTTACATGTTGTAAAAACATTCACACTCTTATCTGCAGTATGTTTACCTCTTGTATCATGCCAAACTATGTGGCTCATGACCTTGATATAGAGAGCCTCACTCCTCCCATGGTTTTATAGGTTTACCAAAAACCTTGAAATGAATAGGAATTCCTCTATCTGTTGTTCACCTCCTGGTAGTTTTCTGGATCTCTACCACAAACCTTTTCAAGATCCATGAACTGACTTACATTGATACTTTCTATTTTTTTACAATGTGTTCACATCAGGGAATCATGTTTGGAATTTTCACACAAATTACAAATCATGAATAGGTACATTATTGTATTCTTATTTTAAAAATCACATAGCAAAAATGAAAAACACACCATACTAAAAATCATTGAAATCAACACACCACCATGTCACCACATCATTGGTGTGGCCCCATCATCAGTGGCTGATGAGAGGTCATTGAACGACCTCCTTCCTCTATGTGGCCTCCAGCCTCTATTATATGATACTTCTTACTCAACCGATATCTTGATGTAGCTCAGATGGTTTTATGAGGTTCTTTATTGGTTGCTTCCATAGAAATTGGAACCCCTTCATTTTTTAGACGTCGCGTACAAGTGATAATGCGTCCATTAGGTAATTTTAAAAAAAAAAAAATTAACTCTAACTCTCAACTTTGACTTTTTTTTGAAATAAAAGTGACTCTTGACATATTTTTAACAACTTTTTGATTTTGACTAATATTGACACTCCTTGACATTTTTTAAAAATTGACTCATACATGACTTTATGGTTTGACTAAGCATATGAAAAATATCTCTAATAAAATATTTTGACACACTAAGCCAATAATATACAAGACTTAAATCTTTGACACTTTATTAAAAATCCAATTACATATTAGATAAAAACTAAACTCATCCCAAATTGAAATGTTTTGTATAAAACAAAAACAACACTTAATAATATTAAGGACCCTTTTAAAAACTAAACACATTTAAAGACTTTTGACTCAAGATGACACCTATACCTAAAATAAAAATACACCTAAATTTAATATATGTAAAAATTAGTTTGGATCACTAAGACCAATTAATACCATGGACTCACCAATGATTAATGAATACCTTCAAAAAAAAAACTTTGTTTCGATCTCGAGACAAGGAATGTTGGCAGAATGTATGGAATATATATCTGGATGAGTAAAATGCTTTAGAATCTAGGACAAATATTTATGTATTAACTTTTATTTGCATCAAAAGAATCTTTTGATAGAGAATATGTGATACACCAATGATATGCTTCCTCCTGTCGACGTAATCAACCTTATAATAGAAGGAATCAAGATCAAGGTCAACTATATATTTGGTAGATGAGACATCAACTCATGGATATTGTGTAGATGTTCAACATTTCACCTCTATGTTGCATGACTCTTATCATCTTCTACAATATTTCTTCTTATGTCATGATTTGCATTATAGTTTGGTGATAGACTGCCCTATATGCTTCACATAGTCTCAAATATATGGATAATAATGAAAAATGGTAGGCCTGGTAATACCTTAAATATTATTTGATGAACCTTCTTGTACCTCTTTTCAACCTGTTTCTTTGAAGTCTTCTACTATGAACTTGTCTACTAGATTCAATTCACGCTTATGTCTTGATTGTAGATCACGATTCTCCAAAACTATATAACCAAACCACTCTATTGCTAATTAAGCTAGTGCAATAGATAAACTAGTAGTAATCAATTCTCTCTTCATTCATAAGGGTGAGAATATGTATGATATCCCCTTACAAATATCTTACACATCCATCATGGGAATGATCTGACACTACTTTGATACCAATGATGTATACTAGAAGAGTTAATAGTAGAGAGTTAAATAGACATGCACTGTAAAATGGAGCTGATTACATGGAGATAATTCTTTCAACACAAAATATTATACTGCTCTCTCATTAATTCAATACGAGACACAATACAAATATATAGGAATATTTTCTATAACCTCTCACATAGTTTCTATCACATATAAAACCTCCTCCAAACCTATTACAATATATTATTATAACAAATAACAATACATCTCAATAATCTAATATTCTAACTAATATAATATTACCATATTAATCATATGGTTATAATAACTATTTACTATTTAACTCTCCCGTAAATATCCACCTGTTACTATTTACCACTCGATAAATACCTCAAATTTACACACATGTAAAAGCTATTCCTAACAGTTCCCACCAAGGATTTATATCCCATCATCACTCCATGGCCCTTTTCCACTTGGGGATTGGATTTAGTAGGTAAATTCTCTCCTACTTCTTCAAATGGTCATCACTTCATTATTATGACAACTATATATTTAATCAAGTGGGTAGAAATAATTCCATTAACAACTATCACCAAATTAGTCATCATAAAGTTTATCCTAAATAAAATCATCTATTGATTTAGGGTCCCATAGGTCATTATTAATGACAATGGGTCCCCTTTCAAAAATCCTAAAATCCATGAACTATGTAATAAATTTGCTATATCACACCATTCGGCCTTCCTGTACTATCCACAAGCCAATGGTCAATAAAAAGCTACTAAAAAAAACCTGAAGTCAATTTTGGTCAAAATTGTTAGAGATTATAAATGAGGTTGAAATATACAACTGTATCCAACATGATGGGATTGAATAATAACTATTAATACTCTTACAGGGCAACTCTATATTCAATCATTTTTGGATCTGAATCCATTATACCCTTATAAGTATAAATACCTAGCCTTTGTGTTTCCCTCCAGGTCCTTGATCAAGAAGAGTAAAAAGAGGCACGATTGGCCCAATTAGAACTCTTAGATGAACATTAGATTTTCATCACAAATATACATTTTACTTATGTTGATCATATGGGAAGACAATAGAACCAAAATTTTCACAAATACCCAATCCATGTAGGATACCTTATCTTTAGGCTCGACAATTGAATTGACAAAAAGAAAGGAGAAGATTGAAAGTTTAGACCTAAATAGTTAGGTCCCTACCTACTAACATAAGACTTCAATAATGGAGCCTATTGGTTATGAAATATAAAGGTTAAGGAGTTTGGTGAGTCCGTGAATTACTTGCACCTAAAACACTTCTATATGTATTACTTGCATATAACATTGTTTTCATTTGCATTACATTTTCATAGGTTGCATGTTCCCCTACATGTTAGATGTGTTGTTCAATAATTATTTGGTTATTAGTTCACATAGTTTATAAACTTTCAAAATGTGGCATGTCACATCATCCCAATCTCACATTACCCTATCAACCCATAGAAATCATTCTCAAAATCATAATTTTACATTGGTATTTACCTTAGTTATTATGAGCAAAGTACACCTCTTTTTCCTACATATTCTTACACAACTTAGAAATATGTTAGCCTACAGTTTAGCCTAGAGGCTTGCCCATGATATACTCTACCCTTTACAATGCATTCCAAAAACAAAACATTAACATGCTTAAAAATAGGTAACTTTACTCACCTATCTTGGTCCTCAGTGATGAGCCCTTACATCTTACTAGTTGCATGGGGCCAAGATGTGAGGGTAAAGGCCTTGTAGATAAAAAAAGTAGACACTCCTATGAAAATCAAAGTGTTCATGTAAATAAAAAATTCAAATTACACATTTCTCACCCTTTTGATAACCTTTGGTGGTGAGCCCTCACATATTATTGGTTGTGTGGTGTTGGCATCAGGGAGAAATGCCTCTTACCCGCCTATATCCAACCTTTGGTGATGAGCCCATGTGTCTTCCTAGCCACATGAGACTATGTGTAGGAGATCATAAAGAGAAGTAAAAGTCAAATGTAAAAGCAATATCAAATCAAATAATGTCTAAAGAGAAAGTTATTAAAAAATCTTGCCTACATGCCTATGTTTAAATAGGGTAACATTTTTCCATTTACCAGTTCTGTCAGGGATAGTTATATCTAGATAAATCCAATAAAGTTAGTGTTTAATAATTCTAGGAAGAAGTATATTTCCCCCTTTGATCGTAAAGATCAAGTCATCTTCATTTTTCCTACAAAATTTTGATCTATAGATTTCATTCATTATCCCCTCACATTTATCCTATTTCTCCTTTCATTCTTTGCTTCAAATTAAAAGTCATATGTTGTATAAATAAAATGACCAGGTAGTCACCTATAAAAAAATTGTTAGCATAGTTATATTTACATAAATTTATCTATCACATTACATCATTTGCATACATTTTATTTCGACATATACATAAGCATTTCCCATAACAACATGTCAAAATAAAAGAGATACATATACATATACATCATCACATGCCTATCTATCTAGAGTGCATGAACTAAAAATCAAAGCATGAAAATTAAAGTAATATCATATGAATGATAATTCATTGAGAGGTAAGCCAAAACATATATATATATATATATATATATATATATATATATATATCATAATAATTGTTGAGTTTGTACAAAAAAGGATGTATAATACAAACTTATCCATAGAGGACCGATGTACCTCATGGCATATCAAAAAAAAGAATCAACATATTTAATGGAATAATGAAAACATCTACAACATATGTTAGGAGCCTATCCTTCTCTTATGAGAGGGCCCTGATGTAGAAGAATGTCAAGACTCTCACTCCAGTGACATCTCCTACTAGATCCTCCCTTAGAAACTATCTCATCCTCTCTAATCTAAAGGCTAACATGATGACCCTTATTGGCACCTTGATATAAAGTCATCCTCTTTATCTTATGGCTAAGGTTCTACTACCTCTTCCACCCATCTTAGTATCTACTAGGGCCTCTTCCCTCCTCGCTTTGGCTACTAGGGTGTTGTTCTCTATCCTCAACATTGTAACCATCATAAAAGCATGGTATGTTGGGAAAAAGACACCTGTGTGATGATCAATCCCTATGAGGAGTCTAAGATCGACAAAAAAAGGTATCTAGTCAGACCAGTGCTTAGCTAAAAAAGATTGATTAGGGTGTCCATGATCATCTATCTTAAACCAGCCATAGTATATATAATCATAAAATATAAAGGTCAACATCAGATCCAGTCGATATAAATATCTAATAAATATATAAAATAAACTAAGCAACTAAAAGAATTAAATTATGGGCTATAGTCATTAATATGTAAATTGATATTTTAATTAGATCTCTCTCACACCACTTAGGATCAAAATCATCCTTTTCACCCTCCTCATTGTATATATCTAGATCCTCATCTAGCAAAACATACACTAAAACCTCACTACCTTCATCTCTCAAGTGTTTCTACTATATAGGGTCCTCTTGAGTGAGGTCCTATAGTTGTGGTGGTGGTAGTGGTGGTGGTGGTGGTGGTGGTGGGCCCATCTGTTGTTGCCCTGTTACTCCCTGGCCTCTTCCTCCCATATTTGTTTACAAGGGAGGTCCTTGTACCACCCTTGGATAAGTTGGTTGGGTGATTGTCACCCATCTCTAACTTAGGTGCCATATTATCCATCTTAGTCTTTCTAATCTCAACTCATGTATTCCCCTGTAAATAACCCCAAGGATGAGAAGGTTTCCTACATAGGGCATGCCAAACTATTGATTCACCTTATCCATAGGGTGTACCTCAACCTATAAAAGTCAATCTTGAACTTGAGTATCTATGGCAACTGTTGCAAGGTAGGCCCCCTCATTATCCCATTTCCCAACCATGTCCTGGCAGGGTAGGGAAATCAATTCAATCATTATCAAAGTCCCCACTGCTTAGGGCAAAGCATGAAAAGCTAAAACATCTATCCATCTAATGGCCCTAATATCCTTAGATACTCTAATCGATACTCCCCTCTAATAAGGGATAATTCAATCATATATTTAACCCATGACAACCATTGAGTGGCTGATCGAGATCCCCCCAAACCTACCACATGGTAAATATATGTGTAGGTCTAAGATAGTAACTCCTAGCTCTAGGAGTAATAGGACTCTCTCTCTCCTTAATATGTCAAATAATTAGTGATCAATTGAATAATAATCTATTGACACCCTTCTCTCCCACTAGTTTAGAGGCAAGGATACCAATAATAGCCTTCCACATATTGGGGATTACTAATCCCTCCACCTAGTAAAGCCTCATTCCATACTTCACACTCACATTAGGTGTGTCAACATCTCTAAAATGCTAGGCCCTATTCTAAGCCTCACTAATTCTATCAACAACCCAAATAGAAACTAGTCGATCTATAATGGGAAGGCTTGTAATATGGTAAGCATCAACAAGATGATTTTCCACTCCTTAAGGGCTTATGAGAACATAAGTGTGTTTTGATCAAGGTCCTAATAGGTCAGAATATCACATAGTAGTCTGGTAGCTGATGGGATGATCCTCACTTTCACTATCCATATAATCCCAACACTATTAGAAATGGATAGTTTGTCTGCTATCAAGAGTGCCGAGACTTAGGGGAGCCACTCCTACTCATGAGCTCCACTCTAACATATATACTCATCCTATAATAGAAAAAGAAATCCTAGGTCATCTTAAGGACTAAACTTGCCCTTTAAAATCTATCATTTCCCTATCTTTCCCCCTTTAAAAAGGGACAAATGAAACTTCCCCTTCTGTAGGTAGTGGTTACGTAACTTCCATATATAGTTGTGTAACTTCCCTAGGTGATTATGTAACTACCTATAAGTGGTGATAATGGAATTTCCTATTCTACAAATCATGGTTGTTGTGTCCTTGAGAAACGATCTCATTTATCATTTGTGTGCCCTCCTGAACCCCATAAAAAATCCACAAAAATCACCCCATTAACAAAAATTCTACATATTCCTAGTCTACCCCCTTCATAATAATTTCAAAATAAAAAATTCTAAATTCCATTGGATTTTAGAAAAAATTTAAGCAAATTTTCAAATTTGGGATACAATAGAAAAACATGAAAAAACCTTCCTGGTGCTACCCAGTAGCTCCTCATGCTGGTAGATTTGCCATCCCCTCATTTCCCTCTTTTTGTTGACTACTTTCACATTCAAATAAGTCATGAGAAATCTAGAGCTATGAAATCACAAATAGATAAATGCACAAATGACTTAGTTTTTTACAAGTTTTCAAATATATTAACCCCAAACTAGTCATTTAACTTAGAAACTTTCCAAATTAGGCATGTTTATCTATTTCACTTATGTTTTTCATGTTTCATAATATATTCTTGTGATTTATGTTGCAAAACTAAAAATTGACAAGTCTTCTAATTATTTGGTAGCACATTTTGTGATTTTATAGGTACACAATTACTTGGAATCGGATTCAGTCCCCCGATGAGGTGATTCAGGTAGTATGATATGAAAGGAATGAAAACAAAGTATTCCAAGCCACAAGGATCTCAGGTATTAACAATAAAAACATCACAAGAAGAATATGAAAGCATAGACGTGTAAATCGATATGCAGAAATGAAAATCAATATCATATAATATCTCCACAACTTCATGCAAATACAATGAAAGTGCCTTGCTTATGCAGGCAAGGAAGATCAATCATAGCCATAATATCAAGTTAATAAATACTTGGGGATAGAAACCCATTATACTTAAATAGGGAAACAATTAATATCTGCACCTAAGTGGGTGGGAAAACCTAATAATATTTAAAACAAATAAAGCACTTGAGAAACATGAGCTAAGGTAAATAACCTCCTCAAACACCCCCCAAGTGAAGCTAGGGGATAAAAAATCCAAAAATAAAGTGGCATATCCACAGTATGAGTCCTGATAATAAGACCTGATCAGGTACTCATGTACAATATATCCATGAAGAATGAAGAAGGAAGATGTCCTCACAAACACCCCCAAGGATAACTTTTGAAACCCCAAACATACCATGTAACTCGAGGTAATGAGGTGATGCAAAAGGCTTGGTAAATATGTCAACAACGTGTTGTTGACTCAAAATTTATCCAAACAAATAACTCCATCCTGAATGTGTTGATGAATGAAATGCATGTGAAGCTCAATATGCTTGGTCCATTGGTGCTCAATAGGGTTTCAAAAAAATTGAATTACACTTGTGTTGACACACAAAAATATAATAGGTGAATCTTTCATGAAGCTAAACTCAATCAATAATTGACAAATCCAAATAACCTACTGACTCGTTGTGGCTATTGCCTTGTACTCTACCTCTGTAGATGAAAGTGTAATATCATGTTGTTTCTTACAAGCCAAACCAACTAGAGAAGAACCAAGACAAAAAATGTATCCATAAGTGGAATTATTATCATCAATATAACATACCCAATCTGAATCAGTATAACTGATGCCAAGAAGCTACCTCATCCTCTGCTCAACCTAAAATATGATACCTTCAATATTCATTCATGTATTCAATATTCTTGTGTTTGTCGACTTCTTCTCTCTAAGCTTGGAATCATTCCCATTAATTATCCTTAGACAAGGTTTATTCGATTCTTTTTATCTCAATGACCCTTTCATATCATATTGTTCATCCTCTAATTCCCTTTCATTCACCTCACTAGTTTCACTAGGCTTCTTGCTTCTCTAAGCCAAATCACCTAAAATCTTACCAGGGTCTCATACACACAATATTCAACATTGATGGTCTCCTTTAGACTTATCACATCAGTTCAAGGCCAACTCACACCCTATTCTATCTTAACACCATTTTGAGCAACTCTGCCCTCTTTTACCTTATTCTTTTAGCCTTTTTTTAAGCTTAATCTGTTAGTATGGGCTACTATGGTACAAGATTGAGGATATAAATGAATTTCTTGCCACCCTATATCATTATCCACCTTTCCATGAAGTTACAGGACTTAACTCATTATTATTTACCTTTTATACCTACTTGTTTTTGGCAATTAGCCCTTTTTAGGCCTTTTAGCTTTGTCTGCAACACAGGCTTCACTTGTCATATGTACAGACACCAAACCAACATAAAAACTTAAAATTTTATTTCCTCCCCTCAAATACTATCAAATTACCAAATTTCACTTGTTTTCACTGGTCCAATCAATATATATTCCAATTTTGGTGTCATTAGCCCTAAACTAGGGTTTACAAGGCTTGCACAGATTTAAGAGGGTTTATAAATGCCTTAATGGCTTATTAATTAGTTTCAAACATTAAAAATACTATATCAAGGTCTCTTAGACCTAAATAAAACTTTTCCAAAGCCTAAATCTGCTTGAATTACATTCCACACATTCCATCTAGTGATTTTGTAACATTATGTGGCACACAGTCTGCCTTTTATAAACTAGAATAGGGTTTTAAATGAATTTAGACTTACCTGAGATTTTAGAAAAATTCCACCTAATTTTTCATCCATATTATTTTTGTTCAAGACCACCATGATCAAACAACCTCCATCATGCTTGAACTCTTTATGCAAATCATACAAGATAACTTAACAATCTCTTGGTGATAGGGTATACACACACAGTCTGACTATTTGAAACCTTAGTTATTTGCTGGAAACCAAATCAAATCCATAATTATGATTAAAAATTTACTCAAATATCCCACATGAATATAACATAGACAATCATTACATATTACCTTCAGAGAGTTCTTCCTTTATTAGTCTCTTGCTTCATGGATTAAACACAAAGTTACTACATAATCTACAGTTTTAAAACTTACACTACATATCAATTTTATCAAAGGTCTTAAAGCATAAAATAAATTCAAAATTCATCCATTAAAATAAAAAAAAACATAAGAACATAAATATATCACTTGAATCTTGTCAACCCTTATTGATTCTATGCAAATATATTTTCAACTCTATTTTATGGATAGAATAAAGAGATTATCAAATATTCTTCATTACAGTTGATAATCTATACCCCTACCTCCTTAAAAATTCCTAAATAAATTCATACTAACTACCTACTGACTTATGCCTATGAGACTAACTTCTATTCTATTCCCAAAACTCATTGTATACTCCTTACACAAGTAGATAACTAACTCACTTGGCAACTGCCTTCAAAATGGATATTATATCCAAATTCTTGGTTTTTGACATTTTGTACATAATAAATCTTCTTATACACACCTAGACTCATTACATGACCCTATAACAACATTCACTTACATGAGACTCCTTGACACTATACCAAAATGCTCCTAAACACACTAACATGTTTCAAATTTTCAAATGCCCATTTTGGTAGGAAAATTCCAAAGGGATATCAAAGCACATTTAAAGACTCTTATATACACTCAAATTTCTCCCAAGGTATTATAAGAGACCAAAGGCACTTATACATGATCAATTTTATGTCATTTCTTGATACCCTTGCATCATACTCCCGGGGAAGAATGAATTGATCGTGGTACTTTTTCTTCCATGTATTCCAATTCATCTCTCTTGGATCATCCTTGTTTTCTTCTACTCCATCATGCCTCAGCTACTCCTCTTTGATCTTATGTTTCCCTTTCTCAAATACCATCCTGCTTCTTTGTTTGCACCACTTGGTTGCATCAACTTACACTTCATGTGCATTCTCTCTTGCTTCTTTACCTTTGGAATATGGGTTGTAGATGCCCTAAATCACTATTGTACTTGTACTCTCTCCTTCACTTGTCATCACCTACATTATTTCAATAAAAACATATAAAACTTCTTACCAACTTGCTTTAATTTAATATATTGTTGTTATCAATCCTTCTTATTTTTGTTCATTGTCCTCTCTTACAAGCTTCTCAACTATTGTCATTGCCTTTTATTGTTCTTTTTCCATCACTTCACCATTAAATTCATGTTCAAGTGTTGCTATCTCATTCTCTAACTGCTCAACACTCTCATATGTAAATTTACATTCAAATTTATCATCTCCTTCCAAGCCTTCAATGAGGCCTTCAAGCTGATCCACTTCATTTTTATCATTCTAATCATTAATTTGGCTATCACTAGCTTCCTTATCTTCACTCAAACTGATCTTTTCCTTTACAAGGTACTTCTCATATTAATCTTATGTTCTCCATACTGCTCAATCTCCCAAAAACTTTGCATTTCTCTCCTAAGTTGCTTGCATATCAACATTTTCTACTTCTTTCCTTTCTCACAATCTACATTCTTCTTCTCTTTACCTCTTGCCTTATTGGCCACTTAATTTATTTCTTCCTCATGATCCATCCAAAATGTGGGTTCTTAATTTATTTTAGCTACTCCATTATAACCAATAAATTATCCAACTACTACCTTGCTTTAGTCATCTCTTTCTCCATCTCTATTCTCTTGGTGTCTTCATGCACCATCTTTTCCTTGTGGTAACTTCTCTCAACCTTGCCCTACTTTATCTTTCCTTTTTCTTTCCTCATCTTATCTACTCTCAATTTACTAGTCTCATCTGGACCTATACCTCTTTGACAAGCCTCATCCACTTGCCACCTCATGACTATTCACTTGGTCTCTCTCTCTCTCTCTCTCTCTCTCTCTCTCTCTCTCTCTCTCTCTCTCTCTCTCTCTCTCTCTCTCTCTCTCTCTAACCTCACCTAGGTCTATCTACTTCTCTTTTCCTTTCACTAGGACATCTCTCTCTCTTCAAGATCACTTTTGAACTCTCTATTGAGATTTCCAATAGCTCCCTCTTTTTATTAAGCCTTCACTGGATTTAGGGCTGCCTACCACATTTCACAATCTCATCTTACACTCATACCTGAACACCATTCATGAACAAATCAAAATAAATCAAAATGAAAACTTAATAACACATGTACCTTTTGTTTTCTAACTATCCTTGTCCTTTTCCTGAAGAATATTTGTTTCTCTAATACCAAATGATGTAGAGAAGCTATCTCATTCTCTGCTCAACCTCAACTATGATACCTACAATCTTCATTCATACATTCAATCTTCTTGTGTTTGTCAACTTTATCTCTCTAAGCTTGGCATAATTACCATACATGATCCTTAGATAGGGTTTCTAAGATTATTTATATCTCCTTTAGGCTCTTTATATATTTCAATCACCCATTCATATCATACTATTCATCCTCTAATTCCCTTTCATTCACCTCACTAGTTTTTCTAGGCTTCTTGCTTCTCTAAGCCAAATCACCTAAACTCTTACCAGGGTCTCATACACACAATATTCAACATGTAGTTTCATTTAGACTTATCACATCTATTCAAGGCCAAATCACACCCTACTCTATGTTAACACCCTTTTGAGCAACTCTACCCGCGTTTACCTTATTCTTGTAACAGTTCTTAGGCTTATCTTGTAAGCATGGGCTAGTAAGGTAAAAGATTTAGGATATAAATTCATTTATTGCCACCCTCTACTGTTATCCACCTTTCCATGAAGGTATAGGACTTAACTCATTGTTTAGTTATAGTTTCTAGCCACTTATTTCTTGTAATTAGCCTTTTTTAGACTTTCTTAGCTCTGTTTGCAACATAAGATTCACTTGCCATACGTATGAACTCCAGACCAACATAAAAACTCAAATATATCTTTCCTACCTTAAAATACTATTATACTACCAAATTTCACTTATTTTCACTGGCCCAATCAATAGACATTCCATTTTTTATGTCATTATCCCTAAACTAGGGTTTACAAGGCTTGCACAAACCCAAAAGGGTTTATAAATTATTTAATGGATTATTCCTTAGTTTCAAACCCTAAAAATACTAGATTGAGGTCTCTCAGACCTAAATACAACTTTTCCAAATATTAAATCTTCTTGACTTATATTCCACATGTTTCATCCAGTGATTTTGTAACGTTATGTGGCATACAATCTACTTGTTATAAACTAGAACAGGGTTTTTAATGCATTTATACTTACCTGAGAGTTTAGAAACATTACACCTAGCTTGTCATCCATACTATTATTTTTCAACACCACCTTCATGATCCAACAAACTCCATCATGCTTGAACCTTTTATGCAAATCATACAAGATAACTTGATAGTTTCTTGGTGACAAGGTATACACACACATTTTGACTATTTGAAACCTTAGATATTGGAAACCAACTCAATTCCATATGTATGAATAAAAATTTACTCAAATAACACACATGAAGATAACACAGACACTCATTACATATTACCTTCAAAGAGTTCTTCCTTTATTATTCTCTTACTTCACTGATTAAAAATAGAGTTCTTACACAATCTGCAGTTTTATAACTCACACTATAGATCACTTTTATCAGAGGTCTTAAAGCCTTAAATACATATAAAATGCATCCATTAAAGTAATAGAAACATAGCAATAGAGATATATCACTTGAATCTTGTCAACCCTTATTGATTCTATGCAAATATATTTACAACTCTATTTTGTGGACAAAATATAGAGCTTATCAAATATTCTTCATTACTGTTACTACTTCGTATCCCTACCTCCTTTAAAATTCCTAAATAAATTCTTACTAACTACCTACTGACTTCTCCCTATGATACTAACTTCTATTCTATTCCAAAAACTTGTATACTCCTTAACACAATAGTAACTACCTCCTAGTTAACTAACTCACTTGGCAATTGCCTTCAAAATGGATATTACATTCAAATTATTGGTTTTTGACATTTTTTACATGATACATATTCTTATACACACCTATAATCATTAATGACCCTATAACAACATTCACTTACATGACACTCCTTGACACTATACCAAAATGCTCCTAAACATACTAACATGTTTCAAATTTTCAAATGCCCATTTTGGTGAGAAAATGCCAAAGGGATATCAAATCACATTTCAAGACTCTTCTAAAGACTCTAATGCCTCCAAAGGCATGCTAAAATACCAAATACACTTATACATGATCAATTTTACATCATTACTTGATGCCCCTGCGTCAATAACCAACCAACTGAGTATACTATCTAATGTAGTGTAATCCAAAGTGGGAAGTGCCATATAGATGTCATAAAATCCTTTTGGAAACCTACCAATGACCGTGTAGACACTAGAAAACCCCACATAATAGTTTTAGATGTTGAAATGCCTTAGTACCCCCTAGGGACTACCTAAACCTTCTTGACCCACTGACCAACCTATCAGACCTTGAGTTTAGTTAGCTATTTAGCTAACTAAACTCTCTAACTTAATAACTTTCCTAACCTACCCCTTTTTAACCCACCTTAACCCCCTTTTTCTCCAAACACTCGACCATCGATGGTTAGCCTAACCATCGACGGTCAAGACCTCACCCTTCTAACTCATGACTAGCTATGTGCAAACTAGCGAGGCATAATTTAATATGTTCACCTTATGTGATGATAATGAACTCTCAAGCATCAAAATCAGCAACAAAACCTCTTAGGTAACATTTTATCCTCCATCTCTCTTTGCATATAAAAATGAGGGGAATAGGAGATGAAAAAGGATCAATCAATTTAGGTTTTGAGCAAGGATAATCACTTTCAAGCATTCAAGCATGTAGGTGATCTAGCTTCCAACCCATTAGCCATTCTTATATCAATTAAGAAATAACAATAGAGACATGAACCTCTACCTAAATTGATCTTGAGGCAAAGCATGATTACTCTACTAAAATTTCTCCAACCATCAACCATCAACCATTTATCAAGCAATAGGTATATTTGTACTTTAGTTTTGTTATTCTGGTTTTTGACCTCTCCCTATCAGACATTCCTACATCTTGATTTCTAACTCCTAGACCCTTAACATACCCTTACTTGATCTTTGACCCAGTCTGCAACACTTTTCTAAACACCTTCAAAATTACACAAGCAATCGTCGATGCTAAGCACAACCACCGACGGTCACCTCTAACCATTGATGGTTACCCAACCACTAATGATCAGCTTAACCACTAATGGTCACCCTGACTGTCGATGGTCACTATGGTAAGAAATAATTAAAAATTATTTCTAACCCATTACCTCTAATCAAACCTAACTTTTTGTGTCCTTGCTTATTCATAGACCCCTGCCTAATTTTTTGAACCTAACCTGATCTATTTTATCACTAGTATTGACCTGCTATTATTATATTTAGTTATTTTCTTTATCAAGCATTCCATCTCTTCTTGTATTTCATTTCAGTAACTTTTGTTACTTGATGCAAGTACTTTACTTTTATCTCTTTCAACTTAAATTTTATCGAAGAGTGGATTGATAGCCTCCTAAGAAGCTCATGCTTCTTGGATCTAGCCCATGCTAGGCAGTCCACCTAATTATCTCTCTAATAAACCCTTTTATTAGTACATTTTTATCTATAGGTCATCCTTCCAAGATAAAAAGGAGATCTCTACACTCATCTAGATCATGTGTGCATAACAACCATGTTCTTCTACCACACCCTTATTACTAGTTTCTTATCTTATTCTAAAATTAAGAAATGAGCAAAAATTAAGAGAAACATTTTGGCATGCCTGGTGGGACCCTAGCTTCATTTAGGTGCCCTTTTCTTCCTTTATTCTATGCTCATACAATGAAATTTGAAATATCTTTTGGGCTTAAAATAAACCTTGTATACATTGATTGCTTGTTTGTTTTTAGTTCATTTATTTAACTTAAAATCAAAGTAATTAATCATAGTTTCACTGTTGTTATCACACACTTTACCAAACCACATAATCAATCAACATATCAAAACAACTGACATAAGGCCTGACTAGGATTTCATCACCTAGCGGTAAACCTTATCATTTAGATATCTTGGAGGTCATTACCAAGAAGAGAAACCAAAACTTAACTCTCTAGTTGAGTCAAAACTCTAAATTTCAGTATATCTTAGCTAAGCACCCAACACCCTTATCACTGTGGTGTGTGAAGTGAGGGGATAGGCCCCAATATCAAGCCATGTAATGACTTTCAATACATATTTTTGAGAGCCTTTAATACTTGAAACCAACCTTAGACTTATTTTCTAGTACCTGATCTACAAACCAAATTTCTTCTTCACACTTTCCAAGACATAAACCAAAAGTGATCTAAAAAAATCCTAAGTTATTAAACACACTTTAGTGTATGTTTTGAATGCCTTGAGATCTTTTTCTTTTGCTTGCTTTATGTTTGAGTTGTGAGCTTTTTGTTATTTCTTTTCTATTCCTCACATGGTCTTTATTAGACAATAGTTGAAGAATCAAACCAACCAAGAACCACCTTCCTCTTCCTCTTCCTCTATGGATTATACTTCAGATGTTGAGGGCTCTCCTCATCATTTTCCCCCCCTACTATGCCTCGAATAGTTGTCAAGGGTGATTTTGATTTTGCTACCTTCCTTGATAACAACCCCATGGCCCTTCAACATTACCCCAACACCTTATCTCATGACACCCCTATTACTTCACTTCTTTTTAGGGATCCACCTTATGGTATGCCTCCCCATCCTATAGTTGGTTCTACCTCTACCCAACCTATGATCACCCAAGCATCTTTTTTCGCCAATCTCCCATCTACTACCACCACCCAAACTCAATCCAACATCTCATCCAATAACCAAACCCATCCTACACTAACCAACACCTCCAATATAGGGGTAACATCACCTCTTGTTACCCATACCTTATCCACCATGGGGGTATCTTCTACCCCTATTTCCACCATTACCCTTATCACTACCAACCCACTGATTTCCACCCCACTTTAGAATTTGGTGCTTTCCATACCTAATACCCTTCCACATATTAACACAAGGGTTATCACTAACCCCAACCAACTACTAACCCATTCATACCTCTAAATCAACCCATATCAATCCCAAAAAAAATACCCATGACATCCTACCAATATGTTCCTAATCCACAAGGATACATAACACCGTCCACCCAACCTTTTATGCCCATTAACCCTTATGTGGCATCATCCCAACCTTCCATGACCACTTACCAATATTTAGTATCTTCTCAACCTTCTACCACCTATCCATTTATTATTTCCACCCAACCTTAACCAAAAATACCACCCATTATGGAGCTTCCCAACCTTAAACAGATTTGGTCAAAATGTTAATGGACAAAATGACCACCCTAGAGTTGTCTATATTAGGGGCTCATAACCTCTTGTCTTATGACCAAATATGTAATGAACCTATTCACCCATCCATCCATATCCAAATTTATCCTCATTAATGAGAACTACCTAATTTTTCAAAATTCTAAGGCAAGGAGGACCCCCAACAATATTTAAAAGCATTTTGCCATTCTTGCTATTTGATTGTATATGACGATGCTCTTCTCCTTCGTACCTTCCCCATGTCTTTATTTGAACCAACCTTATATTGGTATAGTTTTCTCACCAAGCACTCCATATTTTCCTTTTCCAAACTTGCCAAAATATTTTTAGATCATTTCTCAATTAATATATCCTAAAATGTCTCTATCACCGACCTCTACTCCATTAGGCAATTCAATGATGAATCAATTGCTGATTTTGTAGCTAGATGGAGAGGTCTTATCAAATAGCTCTATTTATCTTTAACCCAACCCAAGTTGATTGATATTTTATCTCAAGTTTGTGCCAAAAATATTTCCCGTACTCTTCAAGTTCAAACTTTTAGTAATTTTGATGAGGCTTCACCATGACACAGAGCCATTGATTAGGGGAAATTAAAACTAAGGAACACAAATTATAGCTTTAAATATAATAACTCATCCTCAACCAAAACCAACAAACAATTTAA
>JARHVA010000437.1:5460000-5470000 GCA_037957365.1 Torreya grandis | reverse complement strand
TTGTAAAATTAAGGATGTAATTTATAAGTGATTGGATAAATAGTAGTTAGTGTCAGTAATCTCAATATATTATTGTGTTAAGATGCAAAAATGGGTTCTTGTTAATCTAGACTTATGGCAATAAGAAATGTGTATAGGAATTTTATCATGTGTTTGTATACATTATGAATGCATAAATTCATGTTATTTTTCATTTGCATAATTTCATAATTTTATGTGATGTAGTTGTAGTATTGACTCACTTACACATTGACCTATTTGTTTTCATCAAATTTTTATTATCCTTTTAGTGAAGGGAGGGGCCACTCTTAGAGGATCACAAGTGTGTGGTTGATCTAGAATTATTTGTGGTTAGAGGTAAAGCACTCTATGATACCCTCATCTACATATTATATAGTTGGTGATGAATTCAGTAGTAGTCTCCTATTTTCTCACTCTTAACATTAAGGAAAAACTTGTTGATTATCTATAATCATTTTTCATGTGTACTTATTTTTGAAATATATGTTTATACATAATTTTTTACTAAAAATGTTGTAATTATGAGGAATATGAATGATGAGAGTATAATTTAGTTATTTTTTATGATATACTTTCAAATATGATTATATATAAATACTAATTTATGAATATTTACATTTCCTTATCTAAGAACTAGATAATTTGTATAAAATAATAAATCATATATGAATAAGTACTCAAAATAACATATATGAATTAGTGATAGGATTTGTTAAATTTACTAAAATAATTACATTATATAATTTTTTATACAATTGTAGTTACTTATTATTAGTTGAAATTAATAATCATAATATAATCTAAGATAGTTAAAAAAAACCTTCAGGATAAATAATTTTTTTTTAAATGCCATTTTTGGGTATACCCTAAAGGTGTTCTAACATTATGGTATTAGTGCATAAGTTTAAAACTTACACATAATGCACACATTCATGTTTTTAAATTGTGTAGGAAAGCATAGTTCACATAAGATCTAATAGGGATGGTAGTCAACAATATGAGGAACATTTGAAGATGGTTGATTATTACTTAGCCAAGGTATTAAATACCTAGGATATCTTAGGTACCATCGATCAACATATATAGGAATTAAATATAGAATATTGTATGGAAAAAAATTTAAAACAAGATGGTAACTAAAATATAGATAATGACTAGGACATCAATAATCAATAAGTGAAGAACATTGAGACTGGCATAAAAATGCTAGAATCGTCAGGACCAAAAAGGTTCCTAAAAGAGAGCCTATTTTGAAATATAAATGGATAGGGATATAAAAATTATATAAATACTGATGTGTGATGGAACCATACTCAACAATGGTGCATAAGCCTGGTTGATCAAGAGATAGAATTATTTTGAATTAAGATATTTATCCAAATAAACCAAGGTAGTTTAGGGAGCATATCAACTCTTAAGTACACCAATATGAAAGTAGAACAAAATGTTTATTTTGAATTAATCATATGGGATGTATTTGTGTGTCTAAGGAAGAGATGACTTAAAAAACTATAATTTTATGGAAATTTTTACTTAATTCCAAAATTTGAAGCAAGAGGATATGTTTGTTACTTATATTGGGAAACTTTTACTCAAATCTTAAGGTATGTTCCTTGATACTAGAAATATGAAAGATTTAGAATTATAAATTTCATATTAGGATTTAATCTATGGATTTATTTCAATGCGTTCATGTACTATTGACTATGGAATTTTTTTTTGAAATATTAGTAAAACAAAAATAGAAAATCAAGACCCTTGTATTAGTTAGGAAATAATTTAAGGATAAATATAAGGATTTTTAACAATATAATCCAATTGCATTCTGAAATAAAATTTTAAGAGGTAAAAATAATATAAGTAACTAAAATTTAGGCCTCAATAGGAATTTTAGTAATGGGAGTTTCTCCAAGTCAAACAATGAAAATAGAGAAGAAAATGGTAAAACAAATCACAAAAATGATAAATATGTTACGAGAATAAAAATCAAGGGATAGGCCTTGTAGAAATATTTTTCATCTATGGAGGAAATCATTACACCAATTAGTGTCCTAATAATAAAAATGGATAAAATTTCAAAACCCTTATGTTTCCAAGTCACCAACCAATTTTTCTACAAAGGATTCATGTACTAGTGAACAACTGTTAAGCCAAATTCCAAGTGACCCTAGTGGAAGATTTAGGAAAATTTATATCTCTCACATAAAATAGATACTGAAGCAATTAAATATTTTTCAACACCTTAAATTTGGGAGAAGTTGTGTAGAAAAGATAGTTTTATGGAAAATAATTGGGTAGCTCAATATGGCAACCAAGTAAAATGGAGGATTGATTATTGTATATTTGAAGCTAACATGGAGATTTTTGGATTAAAAATAATATTACATTTATATATTTCCATATTAGTTTTATATAATGTTAATTTAGGATTCAATTGGTTGTGGAAACATCGAGATTATGTTGCCAATTTAGTCAAATGTATCAATTATAAAGGTCACTATATGATGATTAAAGGAGTCAAACATGAGAAAACTATGAGGAAAATCTATGATATAGGAATTAAAATATTTTAAATAAAGGGATGTTCCATTTGCTTAGTGGACATAGATGAATTTAAAGTTGAAATGGAACCTACCATAGATGATTGTCCTTTTCTTCATGATTTCATTGATACTTTTCTTGAAGAATTACTAGGAATTCCACCAAAAATACAGTTTCATTTCTCCATTGATATCTTACCTATTTAAAAACCAAATTATAAATCATCCTATAAGATGATAACAATAAAATTAGTTAACTTGAAATCTCAATGATATGAAATGATTGTAAAAGGTCTGATTCATCCAAGAGAATCCCTATGGGTTGTCATAGTAGTTTTTTTCAAGAATAAGAATGGTAATCTTGGATTTTTCATAGATTAAAATATGTTGAGCAAAACCACTATTAATAATAGATACCAATTTCCATGCATAGATGATATTTGTGATCAATCACAATGGGATACTATCTTTTTTCATATATATTTGAGATGAGGTTATCATCAACTAAGAATGAAGGAATAAGATATACAAAAAAATAGAATTTAGAACTCGTTATGGGAACTATGAGTTCATCATACTTCCCTTTGGGATTAAAAATACTCATGAATTATTTATAAAACTACTTAATAGTGTATTTCAATATTAATTTGATGGTTTTGTATTAGGGTTATTAGATGAAAATTTAATTGATTAAAAATTGAAGGAAAACACATATAACATTTGAATATAGTTTTGAAGTGATTAGGACAAAATAAATTATATGGTTAACTATCTAAATATTCTTTTTTTCAATATACATTGCACTATATGTTCCATACAATCTCATTATAAGGGATTAAAATAGACCCAAATAAAATAAAAGATATTATGGACTCACCCTTTCCACCTAATTTTCATGAATTTTGTAGTTTCATGGGTCTAACAAGATAATACATAAATTATGTGGAAATATTTTCCAACATATGAAATCAAATCATGTCCTTGTATAAAAAGGAAAATAATTTCATATGTATTGATAAGTGTGAAGAATATTTTTTACTTAATAAGAAAAATTTAATTATTTCTCATGTTTTAGAAATTCTTGATCCTAATGGGAAATTTTTAGTCACTATAGATGAATCTAGTGAAGTATTAGGTGGTGTTTTGTTTCAATATGGTCAAGTGGTGATCTATGTGTCTCTCAATATTTATCAATATGAGATAAACCACTAACCACACAATTTGGATATTGAAGTAATTGTTCATGCACTCAATATGTCTATAAATTCCTCATAGGAAAGAATTTTGATTTCAAAATAGATAATTTGGGACTCTGATTTAGTTGCACTCAACCCAAGCTGAATTCAAGGAAAAGGTGTTGGTTATATTTGTTTTGTGGTTATGAATTCAACATTGATCATATTATGGAAGGGAAAACGTAGTGGAATATTCCCTTAGTAAAATATTATATATACTTATTTTATAAACTACAAGGACCTATTTCTGACAACATATTTTTAGTTAGCTACCATAGGATGATTTATATTTTAAGGTCAATGAGTCCATTGAGTTTTATATTCTCAGTCATAAGTATGAAGGATATTAGATAGAAGGAGGTAGAGGGAAATTATATGTACCTAACCTTTGATATATTCATATCACAATTTTTGAGGAAGCCCATACAATGATTTACTTAGGTCACCTTTGTGTGATTAAAATGATGAGAAACCTCAAAATAATTTATTTTTGGATTGGAATCAAAACATATGTCACAAAATTTGTAATGCAATGATTAGAATTTGAATTGGTCAAACTAAATATGTGCATCTAATAGGTTCTCTATATCCTCATGAATTTTAGGAATGTAAGTGGAAAATTTTTAGTATGAAATTTGGTCAAGGATTTTATATGTCAAATAAAAACCATGATGTGATCTCATCTCTAGTGGAAACAATCATGAAGGTTTCACATTTTATACCTAGGAATTTAATAGATGTTTCAACTATTTTGTAAAAAAACAAATTGTTGAATAAGTATTTAGATTGCATGGAATACTAGAAAAGATAATTTTATACCTTGATACTAGGATGAAATCTTGGATGTGGAAAACATTTCATGTAACTTATGGAATAAAATTGAATTTTAGTACAACCTATTATCTTGATTAAAGTTGCTTAACTATCTCAATTTGGATAATTCAAGTGACAAATTTGTGATTGGACTTCAATTTCTCCAAGATATAGAAGAGAAAGTCAAACAAATCAAAAAAATATTGATACAAGATGCCAATTGACAAAATAGTTATGCAAATAAGAAGAAAATTCATGGAGTTTTTACAATTTCAAACAATGTTATTATTATAATAAAACCAAACAATAAATATATTAAGTACTTAAATTCATCCAAACTCACTCCAAGATATGTGTGACCATTTAAAGTTATTAAATAAATCAGTCTAGTTATATACATACTTTCATTGAATCTTGTTTTATCACAGTTGAATAATATTTTGCATGTTTCTATGATTAAATATTACCAAGTAGATATGTCACATGTCATTGATTAGATAGATTTTTAGGTTCAATATCCATGAGAGATAATGATATATCTTCTATGAATCATTGATACTCCCAAACTTGGTTTGTGAAACAATGATGTCTCTTAGTGTAAGGTCCAATGGGATAAATAATCTTAATAAAATCATACTTGGGAAGATTTTAAATAAGTATCAAAGGCTTTTCCTCATCTGTTTAGATGAATTTTATATTTTTCTATAGCCATCTAGATGATAATTTTTCTTATAGGGGAGGATGTCATGCCCCCTTTTTGCAAATATACTATGTATTTATTTTGTGTTTACATGGAATAACAAATAAAATTATTTAGTTGGAACCTAAATATCCTTAAGAAATCCTCACATAATTATTATTCATGTTTTAAATATAAATAATGTTTAGTTAAATGTATTCTATTATATTATGTTGTTTTGGACTATAGTTGAGCATACATTCCTTTTAAATTGATATGTTTTAATGTTAAATAGTATATTAATTGAATGTTTTAAGATATGTCTACGAAAATGAATTGCAAAGTTTCATTGATATGTATACATAAAATATAACACTAACTACAAATGGAATTTGAAACTACTATTTTGTTTTGTATCATAAAAAATCACTAGCATGATTATAATGCTTGCCATTAAATGGACTCATTTTTATATTTCATAAATTTATTTGCTAGTATAATTTACCACTTAATTGTTGAGTGTGCAATTTCAACACAAGTTTAATTCTATACAAAGAGGGAGAGTATCATCGAATAAATATGGATACATGATATATTAGAAGACAATAAAGAGAATGTGTCAAATGAAAACTATACAATATTGACATTGAACTATCTGATGGGTATACACTAAAAGTAGGTTATTATATTTTTCATCACATGTTATGTAAATTAGTGTTTTTAAATGAAAAGTTTCAAGTGTTGCACACTTTTAACCATATCATTATTTATTTGTCAATCCTTTCAAGTAGGTGACATAAAACATGGATATATGATTCTATGACGCACCATACAATGGCTTCACCTCATTTATGACAAAATACATAACGAGTATTTAACACTAACCTTGGTCGTAAACTCTTTAGCTAGCCCATATTCCATTTCCACAGTATTATTTTTTAGTCACCAATTTATTTTTACCAATTGTGATAGGCATATGTTCTCTTTATAGGATAAAACAAAAACAAAAACTGTTCAATCAATTGTAGGAAAAATCTATTATAAATATAGTATTCGTACTTATATTATTGTTGTGTGTAAGTCATTAGATAGCTGATTCATATTAGTGAAATAAAAAATATAATATATCAAATGTGTGTATGGGTACATTGTATGGTGAGATATTATAATAAATTAAGAGAGATTTTAGAGATTTTAAGTGAATTTATATGATGTATGTATCCTTATTTTAGAAATATTAAGGTTCCTATATGTGTGTGTGTGTTTTCCCAATAATAATATAATTAAGTTTATGTGTGTGTAAACATTGACCATTTATTAAAAATACAAATAAGATCTGTATTATCAACTCTTGATTTTGTTATCATACTATATGTTGAGTTAGGTTCATAAATTATTTGTAACTATTATTTAGCTTTGATAATGCCTTTCCTTCCCAATAGGGATAGTACTATTATAAAATGGTGATTACATTATTCTCAATATATATATATATATATATATATATATATATATATATATATAGTGATACCATTAAAAATATGTATCTTAGGTAATCCTAAGACCCAATAGTGGTTGGATTTTCACAAATAACATTGACTTATTTTTATATTTATTTATGATGTGTGTAACATTCTTTTTGTTATCTAAATTCATTTACTTTCAAGATGGGTGAAATTGATCTTTAATATATGGTTATGTTAAGTGTATCAATAATCTATTCTTAAGGATGAGATGCTTCACAAAATACACATTTAACGTCATATTTCCATAGACATAATTGAGTTTTCAAAAAAAAAAATCTCAGATAATATAAAAGTATTTAAAAAAAAAACTTAACTAGTGATAATTATCCCACTTAGACATAAAATAGTATGAAGGCATGTGAATTAATGGAGAGGAATTTTTAACTAGATCAATGTATAAATATAAATGGATCTTTTCAAACCAACACTTTACCTTAATATAAGTATTCTACATCAAAATTTTAAAAAAGTGCAATTTATAAAAATATAAAAAACTCTTAAATGTCATTAAATTAAGATTGATGGTGGATGGTGTAGAGTAGGATTACAAGATGTGTAGTCCATGTGTTATTCAAGGAAATATCTTATAAATAAGCATATAGACAATAAAACATCAAGACCACTCCCTCATGGGGTGTTTCAAATGAATTATAAATTTAAATAAGGAATACTATCAAACTTCCAAATAATGTCCCTCTTTCTAAGAGTAGCCAAAAATCATTTTTTCCCCTGGATTTGGTGCTCCAAGTCTATGTCAATGATTAGTAGCTTGTTATTCCATAATTTCCTAGTGCACCAATGGTTTAGGCTCATTATTTTGATCAATTTGTACAAATAGGTGAAGCTTTCTTAAGATAATTCTACATTATAACATTACACAATTCAATCTATTTTAATTAATTGTAAGGCCCTATATTTATATCTTTATAAAAAATCAACCATAACCATCTACACTAAAATCAAGAGGTGTGGCCATGGATCAATTCAATTTTGGAAGGATAAGCCATAAATATTTCCATAGTGTTTAGAAGAATGAGGCATAGAATGGTTTAATCTTGATATTTGTTCCTTTAATGGCTCATGGATGACACCCTATTGATGATGTTGTGGGATGATGTGGATTTGAGGGATGAATTTCTAATTAATAGAATTTCAATGGCTTCCATGAAATTTTTAATTAGGATCTTGATTTGATTTAATTTGCCTAAGTGACTTTGATTAAATTTATGTAATTCTTTGGAAATTTGTTGCAAACTTAATCAAGGTGCTCATAAATGTAATCTTACCAAGTCATAATTTAACTAGAGTATAATCAGAACAAGGCATCAATTGTGTATAGAATAATACCCTAGTTAGGGCATTATTGATGAAAAATATAGATGCATGTGATGTATGATGCTGAATTAGAATAATTTAGTGGTCTAGAGTGTCATTTTATGTGGTCACAATTTTAATCAAAGTGATTTTATAAAATATAGTAACCACATAAAATAGACTGCCCCATTTAGGGACACATTAGCCTAAATCGATACCTATACATGATAAGTTCAAACCATGTAGTTGGTTTTAGTGATTTTGGCCTAGATTGTGTGTTATCATAGAATATTGCTTAGATTGATAATTTATGCACAATAATGATAGGAATTGGATGTCTAAATTTTCCCCCTATTTGAAAATGCATGGAAGGACATTTAGTCAAAGCATTGTCTTTTCAAAAAATAAAAAGGTCACTATAATCAGAATAAATAAATTTTGTCCCCACTTTTTATTTTAAAGTTTTCATGAATGATGGAGAAATATGTTTACAAAATGACCCAAATATAATTTGGGTGGCCCATGATTCCCCCTTGAGGGGATGGAAAAATATTTAATTTTTTTTTATGGATGGGCCCTTGATTATAAGAAATTATAATCTCATTGATTTCAGCAAAAGAGGCTGAAAAATAGAATAATTAAAAGAAAGTGAAAGTAAAAATTGATAAGATGAGATAAAATAGTAGACCAAGAAAGATAAAAAGATGCAATTATAGGCCTAGGGGTGAAATTGTTTTTATATTTTGACACCTGGGGGTAAAAACAAGTCATTTACCCTTATCTATAGTAAATTTTGAGCTCTAGTGTTTGCACATGAGGAAACTAGGTAAACTAGATAATATCCCACACCACTATCATCTTTGGGAGCATATGAGAGAATACTAGTAATCATCTGGGAGTGGAGAATCGATAGGTATCTTTTTGGGGTTTTAAATTGGTCATTTATTACATTTATCACACATAGGAAGTGGTAAAGCGGGTGATCCTACCATTTTCCCAATTTGGAAAATTGAAAGTTCACCCATGAAATTGGTAGGAAATGCCACAAGACCAATGATATCACCTAAATTTTAGTAGGATCATGGGTCAGAATGGAGAGATTGCCACAGAAATGTCAAACTCGCATTTTGAGTGAATTTTACCCTATCAAATGATGATTTTACTATGATCGATGGGATTGACCTACCAAATGATGGGAATGAACTGCTAAATGAAGAATTCTTGATAATCAGTGGGATCATCTTATAGAATAGTGGGAATGACCTGATAAATGATGGGATCAAAAAAATAGTGATAAGAATACTAGAAGAAATTAGGGGTCACTGATGCATATCATGTATGATGGATGAAAGTGAGACCCATCTATCTTACAAGACCATTACTTCAACATCTAGTTTTAAAATATATATTGGTTAATGTGAGGAGGGATCAGGGATAAGCCCTAATATAGTAGTAGGGTTAGTATCTAGTAAAACTAACCATTCCATACGTTATTCCATAATAGGTTCTACAACCTTAGAGAAGGTAGGATCCTATATAGGATATGGAGATGGCTGAGCTCTGTGGCCAAAATGTGGATATAAGGGATGCCCCAGGTGACCACAAGACAAGTTTTAGAGAGGCATGTCCCTCTAAGATAGGTACATGTACAGGATCAAGATCAAGTAGGATAGAGCCCTCAGGTATAGGGAGGTTTATAGAGAAACAAACATTGATTGACAAGGTCTAGTGGGATATTTATGCATGCCTCTCAGATATAGAAGGGTTATAGAGAATTGTGGCTAGGATATAGATGTAATTAGCTACTACATAGGGAGATACCACTAGGATACAGGACCTCATCATATCAAGGGATGTAAATATTATGGGTCT
>JARHVA010000437.1:5427500-5455000 GCA_037957365.1 Torreya grandis | reverse complement strand
CAAACAATAGCTAAACTAGATGCAATGGGGATCATGAATATAAATAATTATATAGGTAACTAAATAATCAAGGATATGCATGTCTAAGAATAGGAGTTATAAAATCATCTAAAACTAGTTGCAATGGCCTTATTAATCCCGTTATGGAGATAAATGACTAAAAAATAGCAGCCAGATAATAATAGAACAATATGTAGTGTGGAATAAATCCAAAGAACTTTTCATCAAGTAAACACCATGTATTAACATATCTTCATATAATTGTATATAAAATAAATGTGTGAAATAATGTTCAAGTTGAACTAATTTTTAGAATAGGCACTTAGTGTGTCCAAAATGCCCATGAATCATATCATGATCATAATTGTAAAGATTATTTTTCTGGATGGAACGGTCTAGGTTACAATGGATAAGAATAGAATGATAATGAGTTTAGTGGAATATAAATGATCCAAAATGACAATGGTATAGGGGTACAATAGTCTATAGTTACAATGGTCCAAAGTTATAATAGTCCAGAGTTACAGCAGTCTAGGGTAGTAAAAAAATAGTGTTCAAGATAGAAGGGTGTAGGATAGGGTGAGATAGAATAAAAAATGGTCCATGATTTTATGGTCTAGTGTATAATAGTGGGATAAATGACTTCAAAAAAAATATCCCCCATGTAAGGTCTCTTGTATAAAATGGTTCAAAATTATATCAAACATATAACTACTTGAAATGTACAATATTCATGGGTTCTGGTATCTCTTTGCCATTTGGATTAGCCAATTGGTATGCCCTCAATGCATAGCTTGTTGTGACAGTGTATGGTCCTAGCCAATTTGGTTGAAACTTACCCTTATTTTTATATTTATAATTAGTCTTATTTTGATTCTCCTTCATGATTAAATCATCAATTTTGAAATCCTAAGGGAGAATGTACTTGTTATAGATCATATGCAATCTATTCTAATATGCTTTCAATTTATCCAAGGTAGTCAAATGCTTTCCATTAAGGAGCTCAAGATCTTTCAACCTAGAATCTCTATAATCTTCATCATCTTTAATGTTCTCTAAGGACACCTATAGTGAAGTTAGATTGATCTCAATTGAGATAATATATTTTGTGCCATAAATAAGGGATTATGGAGTGGTACTTGTAAGGGTTTGATGACTAGTGCGATAAGCTCAGAGGGAAAGAAAAATATACAAGTGATAGTTATGGCTAGCATCATTGAAAATATTCTATATAATTTTGAAAATTGTTTTCTTAGATGCCTCAACCTGATCGCTCCCTTGAGAGTTATATGGTGTGGATTTTTTGTGCTTGATTTTGAATTTGGCACACAGAACTTTAACATCTTAGTTTATAAATGACCTACCATTATTAGATACAATATAGGTTTGGATACCATATCGGTAATGGATAAAAATGTAAATTTAATTCTCAGTGATGTAAATGAGAGGAATGGACTCTATCAACTTAATAAAATATTTGGTAGTAGTGATAATGTATTTTTTTCCATAACAAAGGTTGGGTTGATTTTCTTAGTGAGATTGAGGCCCCATGTAGAGAATGACCATAATGTAGTAATTGGTCAGAGTGGGAAGGAAGGTGCATCTATCAAATTACCATGTTATTGGTAAGTAATGTACTTCCTAATGTAATTACAAGCATCTATTTCTATCTTGGACAAGTAGTATCTTGTTCTTAGGAGTTTCTTGATTAAGACTACAAAATTGGTGTGGGGACCACACATTCCTTTATGAATCTCCTTAAGTGCTAGCTTGGATTATTTTGAAGATAAAAAATGGAGTGTTCCATCATAGCCTTTACGATAAAACTTGTTTCATAGGAGGGTATAATAGGCTATACAATGAAGGAATATTTTTTGGTGATTATTGGAAAGGGCATGTGAAAAAACTTGGTCATAAAAATAATTATAGATGTGTTGGCACTAAAGTAGTTTAGGTGGGGGTTTGGGATCGACAATGGCATGTACTCTCTCTGAATATGGTAATACATAAACACATTGTATAACATTATCAATAAGAAACTAATACCATATAACACTTATGGTAGTTTGTATCATGGACCCAACTATCCCCATTGCATCAATAGATCTATTATTGGCCCATATAGTACTTGTTCAAATTACATGGATTTGAAGTGATCCTTAATATTATCCATAATGTGCTTGTATGGTACAAGTTTATCATCTCTTATCTAATATTGATCTATGGTTTGATTAATAATCAATTGGGAATCCCCATAGAACATTAAGCAACTGATATCCCACTATATTTCAGGATGAAGTCCTATAATAAATACTTCATATTTGTCCATATTATTTGTGAAATTAAAATTAATATGAAATGCTTGAGGAATTAGATCATCTTGTAGTGTAATCAATAAAATTCTAGCCTAGGATCCATGGGAAGTAAAGGATCCATGAAAGTATAACTTCCATTGTTTAGGTTTTTATACCACTTCTTATACTATCATAATAGAATCATATGGAAAATCAAATTTGAGTGGTTGAGTATCTATAATAGGAGATTTTTAAAGTTGATCTATGATGAACTACCCCTTGATAGACTTTTGAGTATGGTACTCAACATAAAATTCATTTAAGATCATGACCCATTTGGCCATGAGACCTATGAGAGTTGATTTAGACAATAGATATTTCATAGGGCATACTTTAGAAATAATAATGGTCTTATTATTAAACATATAGTGTTTAAAATTTTGGGAAGGGAATACCATTTCTAAACACACCTTATCCATAGGTGTATAATTATGTTTATAATCCATAAGTATGAGGATCAAATATTATACTTCATGTTCCTTTTCATTTTCATCATGTTGGATCAAGAGTGCCCCTAATGCATGTTCTGTCATAGAAATATAAATAATTAATGGATGTCCATGTGTTGGTGGTCTCAAAACTTGTGGCTTGTCAAAGTATATTGTGAGCTTTAAAAATTTTGGTTAACACTCATCATCCATTTGAAAAGTGACTGCTTTCTTCAAGAGGTGTGTAAATTGGTGGCACATATCTGCCTGTTATGATATGAACCTATAAATAGATTGGATCATTCCTTATGGGATATAAAGATGTTTGATATTAAAAGGTAGAGGCATGTATATAATAGCCTTGACCTTTATATGATCCACTTTAATCCCTCTTTATGAGACAATGAGCCATATCAATTTTACCAAAGTGATGCCAAAGACACACTTCGTAAGATTCATATGAACCTTGTACTCATGAAGTCTCTCAAATAATATTCATAGAACATCATGATGTCTAGCATGTGTTTTTAATTTTGATAGGATGTAGTCAACATAGTCTTTAACAATATCATCTATCATGTAATGGAAGATGAAAATCATGACACACTAATAGGTGGCCCTAATGTTCTTTAAGCCAAAGGGCATGGCTTGGTAAAAGAATGTTCCCCATGGTGTGGTGAATGAAGTTTTGTGCTAGTCTTCTAGAGCTATCTTGTTCTGATTGTATCCTAAAAATCCATCCATGAAGGAAAACATCTCATACCTAGTGGTAGAGTCAATAATCATGTCAATATTAGATATATGAAAATTAGTTTTGTTACATTATTAATATCTCTAAATTCCATACAAAGGCATATACCCTATGAATTTTTGCTTACTCATACTATATTTGATATCCATTTTGAATAGTCCAGAGGTTTGATAAAGCCAACCCATAATATTTTCTCTTGTTCTACTTTTATAAAAAGAATGATGCACATATGCATCTATCTTAATTTTTGTTTCATTGGCTTAGCATCTAGATGGATAAAAAATCAATACCAAACTAAGTCAGGGTCTATGTTGGGAACCCATGTTCTACTCTTTTATTTACATTATTAGCATAGTAGTTACTTTGGATGCATATGCTTTGTAATTCATCCCTGGAGCATATTTATTTTATCCCACATGCATGAGATGAAATAGTTGTTGGAATAGAATTAGTATTTAATTTAGTGTTAAGGCCCATTGAAGGCATCCAAAAATTGTATTTAACTTAACTTTCTCAAAGGAGGTTTCCCCCTCGAAGAGGCTATTGATTCTATAATTCTACTATTGTAATTCAGTTCTATTTTTTCATTTAATATATTGCTGATTTTCATAATTTATTTTGTGTATTTACAATTATATGCTAATTTGTTCAGGAAGGATCCTTTCATTTAGTATCAGAGCACTTTCCAAGGAGAATTTTTTTGTGACCCATCATATGCTCCCATCTTGTTGTAATTGAAACCTGGTAATTAGAAAGTAGCAAAAAATCCATTCCCAGACCTTTTATATGATAGTCCAAATCTGTAGTTTCATTTTGGGAAAAAAAAGTCACCAAAGATCATGGTTTTTTGTTCAATTTCATTGCATTATGTTCTACCCTAGATTTTATCTTCTATTTCAAATAAAGGTAAAACCTATCCACTTAATTGTGGGAAGTGCTTGGGTGAAAGCCTTAAAACTCATTATGAGGAGTACCACAGGATCCCCAAAGTAGCTATCTCATTGAGAGGACCTACCATAGAAATGGGCAATGAGCCCCTCCTGATTGACTAGTTCTCACCCGTGAGGAAAACCAAGAGCCATCACTAAGAGGTAAATCTATGGCTAGGAAATTTTTGAAGAGCGGTACTCACTCAGACAACATTTATGTCCAGAGTGATTTATAAAAAACCTTTAGGTAATTGTTCAAACTTGGGGTCCATTTTTTTTAGGCAGATCAGAAAATATAATGATTTATAAAACCATATAAGTTTCATAAGACTATCAGTAGAGCAACAAAAAACTAGAAATAAAAAAAAGTGGAAATTTTTGTTTTCCTTTCAATATTTTTTTGTTTGTAGCCTTATTGCTTCTCAAAATTTACCAAGACACTTGAAACACAATTGCCCACATTTTCATCCCTGAGGTCTCATATCTCAATTCGACTCCTAATTTTCGTAAATCTCATTTTTCTACTTTTTCAAGTTCTATCATAACTTTTTCAATTTCAATGCATTTACCTCAAAAAAATTACACAGTGCTCATCTCCATTTTCTGATTCTTCATCCCTCTTTGATAATTTTTTTAGTTTTTTCATTTTCCCCTATACAACCACCCACATCTTTATCAATCATACTCCAATGATTTTTTTTTAGTAAAAGTACCTTTACCCCTCCCAATTTCATCCACATTAAAAAATTCCTTTACTAAACATGTCTTAACTTTATATTTCCCATCCATTACAAAAGAAAAGGTTGTGGTAGTCACACGTGTAGGCACCAAGACCATGGAAGAAGAAATTATAGCTTTGATGACCCAAGTGACTAACATAGCTGATATGGTGCATGGATTGAATGAAAAGAATGGCATTTTTCTCAGTAGATTATAGAATTCAGAGTCTTCTTTCAATAATAGTTTTTCATCCAGCCAACCACCACATGGGAACAAATTGGAATTTTCATAGCTCAATGATACAAACTTGATAGTTTGGATTTATCATGCAGAAAAATACGTCAACCTTCATAACACTTATCATCTCAACAAAGTTCTAATTACTTCCTTCCACTTGAAACTAGAGGCACTCTAATGGTACTATTGGTATCTTAAATATAATGATGAAACTAATTGGATAAATTTTTCATCCCTAATTTTGGGTTGTTTTGATCCCTCAGCATTCAGGTATTTTATAGGAGCCCTCACCAAACATTGTCAGATAGGCACCATTAATGATTATCAAATTGAATTTGAGAAGCTAACTAATCACATTAAAGGGTTATCAGATTAATTATTTAATATTTGTTTTATTAGTGGCCTCAAAGAGCCCATTTGATCTAAGGTCAAGATGTTTCAACCTCAAACCATGATGGCAACCTTGGGTCTCACAAAACTTGTTGAAGACAAAATCACTACTCAACATCATACTTCTAATTGGGCACCCTCCAATCCCTCTTTCCAAGAACCCATTGCCAAGACCAACCCCATCAAACATCTCATAGGAGATTAAATGCATGCTCATCATGAGAAATGGATTTGTTACAATTGTGATGATAAATGGGTTCTAGGGCACAAATGCATTGAGAAAAAATTGTACCTATTAGATGTTGATTCTCCACTAGATACTGCAGATGATGAGGATACTACCAAGGAGATGACATAAGAATCTGATGATCCTATGCACCAAGATTTCCTTCCATAAATTTCCATGCATACTTTGGTGGGAGTCACTACCCCCCAAATGATGCATATCCAGGATTATTTTAAGAAAAAACTCCTCACCATCCTTATTGACTCTGGCAACACCCTTGGGTTGCCAAGCAAGAAGATTGTTTTATCCATCCATGTTCTAGTTTCAAGGTCATGATTTCCAATGGAGGCAAAATACCCTACAAGGGAAAGTGTCATAATGTTCATATTTTAGTGGGTGACTATAACCTTCAAGTTAACATGTTTGATTTATCTTTAGGGGGATGTGATGTTGTTCTCGGTAGCTAGTGGTTATGAAAACTTGGACCCATCCTTTGGGACTTTTCATAGATTTAGATGTAGTTCTCAGAGAATGTATAAAAATATAACCTATAATGCCTTATTTTGGGCTCCACTAGTGTTTTCAGCTCTCACCGCATGAAGAATCTTCTCAAATGGGGATCCCACATCATTGCCCAACTCTTTTCTCTTTATAGTACTTCGCCACTAGACTCTCACCCACATTTTATATTTCACAACCTTTTGGTCAATCACACCTCTAAGTAGCTTACTATATTTCTACCTCGTCAGCCTTAAGACCATTATTTCCCACTACTTCTTGGTAGTACACATCCCAACATTCAGCCCTACTAGTACACATTTCATCAAAAGACAGAGATCAAAAAGATTGTCCATGATCTCCTGTAGCCTAAGGTTATTCGACCCAACACAAGTCTATATTCTTCACCAATATTACTTGTTCATAAGAAGGATGGATCTTGTCATCTCTACATTGATTATTAGGATCTGAATAAACTAACCATCAAGGATATGTTTCCAATCCCCATCATCAATGAAATCCTTGATCAACTCCATGGTGCATAATTTTTCTCCAAATTGGACCTACACTTGGGGTATCATCAAATTAATCTTCATGAGGCTGACATTCCTAAGACATCGTTTCACATAAATGATGGCCACTATGAGTTCCTTGTCATGCCATTTGGTCTTATTAATATCCCCTTTACTTTGTAAAGTTTGATGAACCAAGTATTCTGCCCCTTCTTGAAAAAGTTTCTCTTGTTCATCTTTGATTACATTATTATCTACAATCCCACATGGGAGGATTACCTCCACCACCTTGATATCACCTTGGGAATTCTTGCTACTAACCACATATGTGTCAAACATTTAAAGTGTTCCTTTGGGAAAATAGAGGTGGAGTATTTGGGACATATTGTCACATCCGATGGTGTTTGTGTTGACCCCAATAAAATTATAGCTATGAAAAATTGGCCCCAACCAAATATCGTCAAAAGATTACGTGGAGTTCTTGGTCTAATAGAATACTACATAAAATTTGTCAAGGATTATGACAAAATTAAAGCTACATTGATAACTATGATAAAAAATATGCATTGGCATGGTTTCCTATATCTTCTCAAGCATTTGACAACCTTAAACATGCCATGTGTACCACACCAATCTTGGCCATGCCCAATTTATCTAAACCATTTTTTATTGAGTGTGATGTGTGTGGAATACATCTTGGTGTTGTACTTATTTAGGAGGTTTATCCCATCACTTTCACTAGTAAGGCCCTAACTGGACATAATTTGGTATGTCCCACATATGAAAAAGAGATGGTGGATATTCTCCATGTAGTTCACAAATGGCATCCCTATTTTATTGGTCGACACTTATGTATTAAAACCAACCATCAAAGCCTCAAATATTTTTTAGAACAATAGGTATATTCTCTAAAGTAATAAAAATTGGTTTCTAAACTCATGGGATATGATTATGAAATTAGCTATAAAATAGGTAAGGAAAACTTGGTGGCTAATGCTCTCTTTTGCCAGTTCAAAGATCTGATGCACCTCTGTGTAGTCTCTCTTCCCATTTCCACTTGGCTACATGATCTTCAAAATGAGTGGCATAATAATATCCCAACCCAAAAAATCATTCTTCAACTATCTATTGATCCATCTGCTAAATCTCATTATACTTGGGATGGGCACACATTTTGATATAAAGGTCACATAATGTTACTAATAGGCTCCAAGATCAAACAACTAGTTTTACAGAAGATGCATGCTTCCCCTTCTACTAGTCATTCAAGGTTTCTAAAAATATATGAGAGAGTTTATCATAATTTCTTTTGGCATGAACTCAATAAAGATATCAAAACATTTGTTGCTAAATGTGATATCTAACAACGAACTAAAGGTGAAATAGTTGCCCCACCTAGTGTACTCTAACCACTTCCCATTCCCACACATATTTGGACCAATATTTCCATGGATTTCATTGAAGGCTTCCCAAAATTTGGTGATAAATTAATGATTCTTGTCATAGTGTATCGTCTCTATAAATATTCTCATTTTTTAACTTTGGCCCATCCCTACACTGATTCCACCATTATTTAGACATTTATTGATCACATATTATGACTCCATGGTGTTCCTACTTCTATTATCTCAGATCATGATTCCACCTTTGCCAACCATTTTTGGCAAGAAATCTTCAAGCATCTAGGTACATAATTAAAAATGAGTTCGAGATATCATCCACATACCAATAGCTAGATCAAAATTATCAATAAATATTTGGAAACCTATCTTCATTATTTGATAAAAGAGAAGCCACATCAGTGGGTCCAATGGTTACCTCTTATAGAATGGTGGTATAATACATCCTACCAAAACTCTACTAAAATGTCCCCATATGAAGTAGTTTATGGCCAAGCACCCCCACCACTTCTCCTATATACACCTGGTAGTTCTTCAGTTTAGGAAGTCGACACTACTCTTCACTATCGAGATCAAAGTTTCCACATATTATGGGATAATATCTGTTTGGTATAAAATTCCATGAAGTAGCAGGCTAATCAACACCTCTTTTAGCACACCCTTCAAGTAGGTGATATGGTTTTTCTTCACTTACAACCATACAAACAATTATCCTTAAAATAAAAGAGGTGTCAAAATCTTGCCACTAAGTTTTATGGTCCATATAAGGTTCTCTAGTAGATTTGTTTTGTTGCTTACAAGTTGGAGCTTCCACCTTCCTCCTGCATTCACCTAGTATTTCATGTCTCATATCTAAAGAAATTTCTCGGCACCAACAATCAAGCACAAACAGTCTTACCAAAACTTGATAATGAAGGCTCCCTCCTTCTCAAACTAGAAGAAGTCTTGGCTCAATGTAACCACCAACTTCACTCTCACACCATCATATAAGTTTTAATTCAACGGCAAGGATTGCAACCTGAAGATGCCACATGGGAACCATTATTCTAGATTCAACAATGCTTTCCATAATTGAAACATTATGGACAAATATTTTTCCAAGTGGGAGGGGATATTAGGAACCCGTGTTATACTCTTCTATTTACATTATTGACATAGTAGTTTCTTTAGATGCATATGCTTTATAAGTCATCTATGGATCATGTTTGTTTTATCCCACATGCATGAGATGAAATAGTTGTTAGAATAGAATTAGTATGTAAGTCAATGTTAAGGCAAATTGAAGGCATCCATGAATTGTATTGAATTGAGTTTGCTCAAAGGAGGTTTCCCCCTTGAAGAGGTGAGATATTCTATAATTTTTATATTGTAATTCAATTATGTTGTTTCATTTAATATATTGCTTATTTTCATAGTTTATTTTATGTATTTGTAATTATATGCTAATTTGTTCAGGAAGGATCCTTTCACTCTAGGTGTGGCAAGTCATAATAATCCCATGAAAAGATATCAATGAAATCTATTAAAATTTTGATAATGTGGTCACACTTCTCATCAGTGAGGGAGGCTCCAAGATAAACAATTTTTCTACTGTCATAAGTTCCTAGATTCAATTCAGCGGTATTTTATACAAGGAAAATATAACCATCCTCAAAAATAGTGGGTAACATTTGATCCTAATCCTCTTCTTTTGCTTCAGCATTCACGTTTTCTTCCCAAAACTCTAGATAATGAGATGAATCTGAATCTACCAGTTTAGGTAGTGGCCAACTAGAAAATATCTCTAAAATGTCAAGAGCAATATACTTAAAGACTTTATGATGTTATGATGAAATATTTGCATTGGATATAGATCTATGACTTGATGGACACTATGCATCCTTTAGAGATGAGCAAAATTCCCCGTACAAGAGCACTTAAAATTGGTTTTCCCTCAAAAGCTTGTATTTTTATTTATTATATACCTCATTAACAAGCACCTCAAAGAGGTTTTCACCTAAAGATCTCAAAGTTTTATATTTTTAATGTCCAAGAAAGTTTGGTTTCTCTCCAAATTAGGAAAAAGAGTCTAAGGAGAATTCAAAGTGTTGCTTATGATCGCTAAATGGTAATCCATCTCTGAGGTCCCAATTCATCAAGGGGTATAAAATAATCTTATTGGTCCTAATCAATGAGGTCAGGATGGTAAAGATAAAGGGGAAAATGATATGTGATAGTTATAATGGAGTTGGAGTCAAATAAGTTTTTTTCAACAAGATCATCATAAATTCTATAATGAGATGTTACATCACTACTAGGAGATTCATTATTAGTCAATTTAGATGAATCACTATAAAAATACTTGAGGTCACCCCCAACTGGTATAAATATGAGAGCATAAGTCATGTTAGGCTTATCTACTGATCATGGTTCCAAGATTCAAGATATCATGGCCTAATGAGTTTACCTATATAATCAAAGTTGTCCATAAGTCAATTAGAGATAAGATACTAAGGATTCTAAAAATAAATAGCAATTCCATCAAAATATAACTAGTTTCCTTTAATAAAGCCTTCCTGATATTGATTTTGTGAAGGTATGAATTCCATTAGTGGTTTTTGTGTATCTTTATTCTTTTGTCAAATCATGTTGGGACTAAAAGGGATTTGGGAAGGACTAGGTTTTCTGAAATAATTAGGAGACTTGGGAAACTTAGCAATGTGGAAGGCATCTTTTAGATTGTATGTGGAAATCCATGCATACTAAATAGTGACCTTTTGTGTAAGTGTTATGGGAAATAGATCAACTAAAGTGGAAGAAAAGTCACTTGGGTTGATATAATTAGACTTGGGAGGTTGAAAAACTATCATTTTGTTCTTTTTCACTATGAATTTAGAATCAGGGCAATATTTATAATTATGAAATTCAACCTCTATATGTTTGAAATATTGGTAGGGTTAAAAATCAACAGGAATGGTAACCTCAATCCCATCATGGGGTAACTTAAGCCATTAGTGTAAAGTGGATGGGATGAAATTTACTTCATGGATTTGAGGACAATAAATAAGTATGTCATAAGATAAATTCAATATCCACAATATGGCACAATTTATGTGGGATACAAAGACAACAATGACTGGCAAATAAATAGATCTAAAAGATTTCCTTTCAACATTATTTTTTGACTTGATTATGATTATTTATGGTTAGATATCCTTGGTAGTATAACAAAATCATTGTATCAACTTGAGTGACACTATGTTTAGCCCTGAACCATTATATTTAAGAACCTAGTTATTATGGCTAGGACCAAGAGTAGACATATCTCAGTGATCAAATGTAACTTATCAAAAAAAAGATAAATTACCTACAAGTGTTTATAATTATTCAAGGTTAATGTATTAAGGAATAATGGACTATTGAATGAAGTCATTCAAAAAAAATTGGTGGAATTTTGAAGTATGCAAAAGATCTAATATATAACTTTGCATAGGAGTTTTACTTAGTTGGTTCAAGATACTATAAGGCTTTTAAAAATAAGGATGAGAGGTTTTAGAATTAATTAGTATAGTGTTTAATTTTAGATCTGAAGGCATAGTGTTCATGTTGGGTGTAGTGTTAGAAGAGGGGAAAAAGGCCCTAGAGGGTGAATCACGAGTATCTTGTTGTGATTATTCAATTCTAAGTTGGTAAATATCCATTATAATTAGAAGAAGAAGGTAAAGGGACTTGAATAGTGAATCGTGAGCATATAGTTGCATTTGTGCATTTTTGAAACATCAAGGAGTCATAATAATTAGAATAAGGTGGTCCAAATATAATAACTTATGTACATCAAGGTGTAATAAAATTAATTGAAACTAATAAAACATTAATTGAAGAAGAGGGTGTTGACCATATAAAGGGGTGTCTAGTACTTTTAGAAGTGTAGCACAATTCATGAGCTTTGATGGTTATGGTGGCAATTTTATTTACATAAATACATCTCGTAGTCATATTATAGTCATATGGCATGTTTTTTTAGCTTAGGTTATTAGCATGGATATTATGATCCTTATTATGATTATGTTAAGTATGATTTTGGCCTTGTGTTTATTGATATTGGTTCTGCCTCTAATTTAGATTATTTCTTTTTGGTTGTTGATTGTGTTTAGGAATTGGTTGTTTATAAATGTCCATGTCCTGATTAGTGTTTCACACCATATGTTTTACTTCAATTTCAAAACTTTAGATTAAGTCCTCAATAATAAAACTAAATAAAACATATTAGTAAATGCTATGTTTGATTATACGATGGAAATTAAAAAACTCGTCTTCTTGATACTAGTCAGGTTTGGGTTGATCTTCAGAGAATAACCATGGTATAGGCCACACAATCAGATTGGTTGTTATGAGTTTTTAGAACATGGCCTTAATAGGATCTCTAAATTTGTTGAATAATCTATATTTATTGAATTCCCTCCATGGAGGAGCCCTTTCAAAAGTGGTCAATGGATTAGGTAGAGCTAGTTACACATTTGGAACTAGTAGAGCTTGCACTGTTTGTAAATGTCTAGATTCTATCACTCCTTTTCCCACCATATTCTTATTTTTGTTGAACCCTTTAGGTTTCTATGTAAAAATAACTTGACCAAGTGATTGGGTATAATTATATATTTGATCATGTGACTAAATCTTGAAAAGGCCTTTAATAATAAGCATCTTCTCAATATGCACACTCTTATCTATGCTTTCATAGAATATGTTTGCATAAATGAGTCATAGGTTATGAGCCACCTCAGGATGTAATTTTTGTGTGAATATATCTACCAATAATTTATCTGTAAATTTAAGTTGAAACCATCCAACTAACGATATCCATTTCTATAGATATTTTATGAATATTTCCCCTTCTCATTATTATTTTTGCATAAGTCAACCACAGTCAAATGATGTTCAATGTTGTAAGAAAAATGGTTGAATTTTTTTTAGATAAATCATTCCAATCTACCATCTACCCCTTAGGTAATTTGAGGGGCTAGTCTAAAGTTTTCCCAACCAAACTACATGGAAACAAGTGAAGTAAATAAAAATTGCTATAGGCTACTTCTTAGTACATTATGAAAAAGGTTTGGATATGTTCTCAAGGATCACCATTACCTTTATATTTATCAAATTTGGGTGCCTCAAAATTAAGTGGAAAGGGGACTTAGAGAATACTTAAGTCAAATGGGTATGGACATATCTTGTCAAACTTATATTTCTGGATTTGGTTTCCCATCTCCAATCTTCACACAATTTCCTTCATTGAATTCCACTCTTGACTACTTGGTGCATTTGTTGGTGGAATATAATTTTTTTGGGATGGTATGAATCATATTAATTTTTTTTGCTAGAGATATAAAGCCTAATATCTAAAACTTTATTTTGGTTTACTCCTTGAGTCGATTAGGCTAGTTGATGGTTTTTAGGTGGTTGATAAACATTCCCTAAAATAAATCACTATGACTTATAAGTATATTATTGGTTTTGAGGAGTTTGTGGTCGATTCACCAAAGGAAATGATGGTTTGGAGGAAATTACGAAAGTATTTTGAGAAATACCCATAATATGTGTTGAGTTTTTCATCCCTTAGTTGTATGAAGGAGAAGAGCCTCTTGGTGATTGAAGAATGTATGATATGTGTCTGGTGGAACATGTTGTGAAGCATCCCTAGGTTTGTTTTTATCAGTTGATATGTTAGGAGATATCATAGATGTAGTATCAACTAAGGTATGTTGTATCTAATTTGTCATGTTCTCTTGTTTTTTATAAGCCTTGTTGTTAATTGAATTTATAGCCAAAGAGTTTTTTAAGTCTATGATAAACTATTTTTCATATCATTGACTGGTTTTCTTAATATTAGTAGTAAGATTTTTATCATTGAGAGTAGACTATATGAGTGTTTATTTTCCCTTGCTAGAAGAATAAATATTTGATTTTACATTATGAGTGAGAGGTTTCTCTTCTAATGTAATAAATATGTGTAATTGTTCCATCATGAAATATGGAGGCAACCTAGTACCTGATTCTATCCAACTTAGGATGGATTCATCTTTGTCCTTTAAGGATTTATGTTCATAGTAATATTCTTTAGACCCTATATTTTTTTGGATATATTAGAACACAATAGAGTTATCATATCCATCATAAAAATGTTCTTCCTCATAATTAGGGTCGTAAGAGACCCCACTATGAGTATACCTTTACGTCATGTTTGAAATATGGGTTTTCTATGTTTTCTATGATTTGAATTATGTTTTACAAAATTTTAAAGAGGTTGTTTAGGTTTATTCAAACAAATGACAAGGTAATATGATTATGTAAAAAGGGGAAGTCGAATAGTAACACAAAATTAAATTAAAGTGGTTACAAATTTACTCAAATTTATTGGGTTGAAATCATCAAATTAGAAAAGAGTTAGATAACTTTGGAATCTAAAGTATATGCTAGCACATAAACATAGGTCAAAGATGCGTCAATAATTAAAAACATAGTTACATATATGATGAGTTTCAACTAAAAAATTATAATAAGGTCTTTTTGATTAGGAAGATAATAATGTGAACTGAGAATCTCAAATGTGAATTAGCATAAGAATGCCTAAGTGTAAAACCAAAACTAATTGGGTAGCACAATGGCACCACATGGAAATAAGATGTAGAATGGTACATGAACTTAGATCATAAGTGAATGAAATATGATCTAAGTCCACAATGAGATTAAAATGATGATGAGTATAGGTAAAGGAATTCAATCCAAATGCAAAATTGTACCCAAGTTACTCAAACCAAGTGTAAAAGATAAAATGATAACACCTTGGATTAGAACATAAAAAGGTGAGATTTCAAAATTTAGACAAAAATGAAGGACTTTTTGACTTTTTCAAAGTGTAAAAATGATCTATACTCAAATGGATAACATAACAATGCTATCAAAATATATAAATGTAATGTTTTGAATGATGATCATGAATAAGGCAAAAAATGATTTCAATTTGGTCAGTGTAATGCCTTTTTGTTCAAATAGAACGGTGTATGATAAATTCTTTGGTTTCTTTATGAATTTTGAATTTCACACAAATAATTTTAAAATAAAAGATACTAATTATTTAAAGGATAAAATGACAAACACTCCTAACTGTAAGTCTTAAATCCTAAAACTGACGAGGTTGCATGATAATGTCAAATTTTATTTATATACATCCTCTTCAAAGGATTTATAATTATTAATCCAAAAAATAAAAGTGCATGAAAATTAGGGTTTTTAAGGGTGCCTCATATCTAAAGAGTTTGTATGGAAACATGGAAATTTAGGCTACTCACCTTGCATCAACAATGTCTATGACAAGTGGGGTTATTCTAAAACTAATTTTTTTTGCATATAGATGGTCCCAAGTGTGTATAATAATATTGATGCTCAAATTAATTGGATCCATGTCAATGATATTTTTGTGAAAAGGTATTTTCCTTTTCATAACCACTATATCCATAAATTGCTGAATTTAGTATGATGTTCAAGTTTTCCCTATGATCTAAGGCTAATAACCCCTAATGGAGCTTGTTTTAACCACTGAAAACAAGATTTATAGTGCATCACCCTCAAATTATATACCCTACAATAAAGTGGGGTTGAAAATATTCTAGGATAATAATTCTCATGTCAATGCTTCCTTATAGGCTTATTAAGAGGTGATGAACTCCCGCTCACAAGCTAAAGTGAATAAAAAATAAAGACAAGTAAAAATATTTTATGGTTATTTTAGGATCACTCAAACTATATGTATTTTATGAGGGCCCTACCAACTTCATTTTCACACCTTTAAATAAGGCACAAATTTTAAATAATGAGCACTTATGGTAACCTGAGTTCCCTTAAGGGGATAGTGGAGAGCATATATGCAACACTCATTTTTCTTAAAAACTAAGCAACTTCAATAAATAATCATGAGAATGAAAATATGAAGAGTGTTTAGATAATTTTGAGAGTTCATTTTAATCACCAAAATTAATTATGAATGAAGTTTGTTTTTTATTGTTAGGAAATAGAGACTAACTTAAATTTTTACACAAAGATGTTAGAAGTCAAAAATCAGGGTGTGAGATTGTTAGAAAAATTTCTAGATTTATATTTTAAATCTCTATTTTCTTATGTATGTTGATATTTCCATTCCACAAATCAAGATAACCATTATATAATGCATTACCATCATTCTAAAAATGAATATTTTTAAAATATAGAATAATGGAAACACTAGTTTTCTATATCATTGATTAACAGACCGATGTCACTAATTAGCAGGGCGTTCCCATAAAATTATAGGGAATTACCACTAAAATTATAAAAAATTACAAAAATAAAATAATATTTACCTACTAGTTTCTAGTCTAGAGCAATCTCACCATTTTCCAAGTCAATCTAGCCAATCTACAGAGAGATCTCACCAATCGGTAGTGCATTCCCATTGTTATATGGAGTAATCCCATTAATTTGTAGTGAAATATCATTAATCCTATACAAAAAAGGTAGATAGAGAGTGGATGAAATAAATCCTTCCATTCGTAGATTCATTCCTACCATTTCACATGGTGATGCCATTGATGTTTAGGTTAATCACATCGACTTCTAGAGTGATCTTGCCATATTATAATTTGATCTTACCATTCATCTTAGAAGACACAAAAATGTAAAATGGGAGAAATACAAGTCTAAAAAAACATCAAAAGAGGGATTGAATTCAAAATTAGAAGTTATAAAGATTTTTATGAAATGTGATCCCACCAGGAGTTCCAAAATGTAGAGTAGGATTAAAAGATGCATTAGTCCATGTGTTAGTCAAGATAATCTCTTAAAAATAATAATATATAAAATAAGACATCAATCCCACTCCCTCATGGGTGTTTCAAATGAATTGTAATAGCTATTTAAATAAGGAATACTATCAAACCTTCTAAGTAATTTCCCTCCTTCTAAGAGTGGCCAAAAATCATGTTTATCCCCATATTTGGTGATCCAAGTCTGTGTCAATGATGATTAGCTTTATCCTAAATCATTTACTAGTGAAAAAATGGATTAGGCTCATGCATTTGACTAATTTGTGTAAATAGGTAAATCTTTATGAAGACAATTTTTCATTATAACATTACATAATTCAATCTCTTTTAATCAATGGTGAGGCCTTATATTTATAGATTTATGAAAATATTTAGAATCAACCATAACCCTACATTTTGAAATCAATATGTGTGGCCATGGATCAATTTAATTTTGGAGTGACAAGCCATAAATATTTCCATTAGTGTTTGAAAGAATGGGATGTTGATGTGGCATTAGAGGGATTAATCCTAATATTTTTTCCAAGAATGCCTCATGGATGCCACCCCATTTATTATGTCATGAGATGATATATATTTTAGGAATGAATTTAAAATTAATTGATTTTTAATAACTTCCATGGAATTTTATGTGACTTTGATTAAATTTCTACAATTCTTTAGAAATATGTTGCACAGTTCATTAACCTAGTTATAAATTTCATTTTACTGAGTAATAATTTTATTGGAGTATAATTAGAAGAATGTGTGAGTTGAATACAAAACAATACATCAATTAGGGAATTACAGATGTAAAATAACACATGCACGTGACATGTGTTTCTAAATTAGAAGAATTCAGTGGTCTAGAGTGTCATTTTACATGGTCACAATTTGACTCAAATTGATTTGAGAAAAGATAGTAATCACATAAAATGCATTTCCCCATTCATGGTTACATTATCTTAAATAATCACCTGTATGTAAAAATTTCAAACCATTTAGCATTTTTTAGTGAGTTTGGCCTAGATTGTGCATTGTCACAAAATGTTACTTAGATTGGCAATTTTTTCACAACAATGATAGGAATTGGATGTCTACATATGGAAATGGAATGATTAATTAATTGAAGAATATTAAAAATTTGTTCTTATTTAATATAATTTTACCACAATGAGAATGGGATAATGCCACAACTATTATAAATGGCATTTTACCCTAAATTATCCCTACATTGAAAAATATAGTCATTCATGTTTGTTTGATTAACAACATAACATGCATGGATTGGTTAATAAACATAGTTGTGTAGGAGTTACACTTAAAGCTATTTCATTTAATCCTTATTTCTATTTTATATATGCTCTATTTTTTAAATAAACATATTTTATTAAAATGGAAATGTTGTTATACATTTAACACATCATAATGGTTGAAATTTTGAAATTTAAGAACCTAAACTTGAAATCATTTCTTATTAGATACCTATTAAGTATTATTTTAAAATATTTATTTAGAGAATCATACTATGTAAAATCTCAAATTAGATTTATTATTTCTAACATTTCGATAATCTATTGACTAAAATCTTAAATAATTAATACACATTAGTATATTATTTCGGTGATCCTTTATCAAACTATGAATAATATATTATCTTCATGGGTGGTATAGGAAACCCATGCAAAATGGTATCCCACACGTGCACTTTGATGATCATTGTATTTTTTCCATAGAGATCATTCATTTTCAAACTACTATTACAATGGGTATGTTGGGAAAACCTTGGGATTGAGTAGTAAACTTCAAGTTGTGAGTGTTATGTTATTGAAGTAATCCTATTTAGTCTCATTATGACTTAGTAGATTACTGATTTCATAAGCGATAAGGGTGAATTGTATTAGTTAGTAAAATTTGTCCTTGAATATAATTTATAATGTTAGTTTCAGCTAACTTTTACTCTGATTGAATTGATCCTTAATATGGAACTATTTCTCCACATCACTCTATCCTAGGTAATTTTATGGATCCATCGGTTTATAAGTTATTGTCTTAAACCTACAAAAATATTATTAATAATAAAAAACCTCTCTAAGATTATGTATGGAAATCCCAAATTATTTATTTCAAATTTCACCCTTTAGGAAAAAATATAATAGAATGGTATAGTAGTGGTAGTTGATACTGATCTTATGGGTCGATCCTCTGCTTCACCCCAACAATGGTAAGTTTTCAAAGGTACACCATCCTTTACATGTTGGTCCATATTTTTAGGATATATAGCATGAGGTTTTCCCATTTTGGATTTATATAAATGCACATCTAAGTCACCTATTATATTTCTTGATAATTTTATTATTAAGGTACACTTATACTATTACACACTCATCAAAACATCCTTATTCCTCCCAAATTCAATACTATTCATTTGGAGAAGCTTTTTTCCATGTCACAATATTTTTATATGATAGTCAACAAAATAATTATTAATAATTCAAACCATTTCTATATGCATACATTTAGTAATAGGATAACTATTTCACAAGATGATATGTGGGAAAACTACATGGCCTTGAATTCCGTCCTTAGAGTATTGGATACATATGAAATAATAAATCATTATGAAGATGATTGGGGTTATCTCATTACATTACAATCAACATTTATTTTTTCAAGTTTTCATCTATTGTAAACCCTTATACAATTTCAAATTTCAAGAAGTCATTTGAGGTCATCTATGCACAATCGAAGGTCAAATTTACAAAAACTAGAGTATTTCAAGCAAGCTCAAGTGACTAGTACCTAAGTTTCCTTATTTTTAGTAGAGGATAAAATTAACTAGTAGAGGAGAATAGTGGTTGTCAATCTTGTCCTATTCTAGTCAATATTGACCTTGGTCAGTGATAATTACACCTTATATTGCTGATCAGAAATTAAGTTTTGATAATGGTTTAAAGTTAGAGTTTTAGTGGTGGCACACTATAGAACTCTTTGAGAGATTTTTGATGCATTTTTTGGATCATAAATCCGAGTTTGGGAGCTCCTGTTATGGCCATTTGAATATTGGTAAAAAAAAAGAGAGTTAAAAGTGATGTGGCACTGTTTAAATATGCCAAGTGGACCAATAGCCATTTGACATGTGGAAAAATGATTTGGTGCAAAAAAAATTTGGTTTGGTGTTTTTATTTCACATGTTAATTGAGAAATTTTCAAACATTTATCGCTTTGAAACAAGGCCCCAAAGGCCAACTTGGATGAGCTACCATGTCACCCCACCAATCAAGCAATGACCAAGTCTAAATGGAGGCCTAAGTTAGTGCCTAAGTTTTGGCATTTGAAAAATGAGGTGCATACCTATTTTAAGCATGCAAAACTATCATATCTAATAAATGTGGGGCAAAGAAAAGTCAAAAACGTGCCAAAGGAGGAGGCCGACGGTTTCCAAAGTGCCAAAAAAGGAGGGAGAAAATTTTAAACTTCATGCTAGATGCCTAAAAAGGAGGGTGGCAGTTTTGAACTCGACCTGCCATCCAAAAGGGATAGGCCTTGACCGCTTGTGTTACAGGGGTTGAAGTGATATTTAAGGCACAAATTTCTATTTGAAGATATAAAATTTTGGACTTTGTTTTTATTTTATTAGGCCGAGACTTTGTAAAAGCTTGGGAAAGCTTATGTAATGGATTTTTATCCATCTTTCGGCCATAATACACAGTCTTAATATTCTATTTTAGCCAATTTGAATATTGAAGGAGTTTTTTTAGCCCATAGAGGAGATTTTTAGGTCTTTGAAGCAAATTTCCAGGTGTTATGAAGACTCACAGAATTTGAAGGCGTCGGGCTTGATTTCAGTCACGGTGAAGGTGAATTCTTGCATTGAGATATCAGCTTGCAAGAAAGTTGTTTATTGTTTCTAGGTATTTGAAGTGCCCTTAATGGAAATGGTCCACTCCTTTAGAGAACCTGGAGATGTAGGCATCAATTGTTGAGCTGAACTCCGTTATCACATTTTCATGTTTTGGTAATTGTCATTTGATGCATGATTTAATTTTAGTTTGTTGATTTGATTTTAATTAGTAAATGAACTCATGCAAGTAATTTTCATTTCGACAATCATAACACAATGTTATTAAAAACTGGTTTAATTGGTAAATGGAAGTAACAAGTCTTTTGATAATTCTATTCCAACTGAACAACCGAGAATGTTTTGCCAAACATTTACAAGTTCTTTTGAGTTTTTCAAGAATTTGTTAAGTTTTTGAGAATTTCAGTATTCATACTTAAAACTTCACTTTGAGTTTATCAGTGTAGTTTATGGATCAAGTTGGTATCAGAGCAGTTAAAAAGCTGGGTTAGCTTCTGATTGAGTTTTGACAGTTGCTTTCAATCATTGGTTTTCAATATCACTTGATTAGATTGTAGTGTATAGTTATGGAATTAGTGTGTCTATAGGAAAACATGGGCAAATTTTCACACAAAGCTAGGATGGAAGAGCTTGAAGCTATCAACACTCAGATTCAGGATGAGAATGCTTTTCTAAGAGCTTGATTGTACTCCTTGTATGAGGAGATTGTAAGTTTGAAATCAGAGCTTGAATATAAGGATGAGCTCTTGATAAAATTGTAGTATGGTGAACCAAAGAAGGCCATACCTTCTACTTCAGATGCAGAGACTATGACTGAATGCACTGTAAGTTATTCACCATGTAATTCATCTACTTCTTTCCATTCAGATTCAGATTCAAGTAATGATGCTTTTGGTAGTTTTGAACAACACACTAAGGGTATAGGATCCAAATTGTTGATGAAAATGGGATTTAATGGAAGAGGTCTTAGTCGAGATGGCCAAGGAATTACTAACCCAATACAGGTAGAGCATAGATCTCTTCATGCAGGTTTGGGTTACACTAGTGAGCAAGTGGAAATTAGAGAAACTTTCTCCATGGTTAAAGGAAGATAAGCTTCTAATAGCAAAGGACCGAGGCCACTAGTAGAGCATGTACGGTGTAAGAAGGAAGGTAGAAGAGGTATTGAGATTCCACCTCCTAGTTCCTACACTAGAGTTAGCACTAAATCTTTTGATCCACTTTTTATGTTTAAGAAATTTGGATTTAACATTCAGAAGATAATGAAATCATTTCCATGCACTTTTTATGGGATGCATAACCATAGTGTTTCATTTTGTTGGAAGGGAGATGCTTTCCTTAGGCAGATTGCAAGTGTTAAGAACCATTCTCGTCATGGCAAAGTGAGAAGAGGTAAAAGGGAGACCTCACCTAAGAAGGTTGTTTACACTCATTGCCATATGAGTGGACATCAGATTGATCATTGTTTTAAACTTCAATCATCTTTTCATTCTAGAAATTGTAAAAATAAGATGATTTATCAACCTATTAATAAGGTCAGTGAAGTTAAATCAATCTGTATTGATGCTAAGGAATCCACTAAGACAATCAATTTCACTAGGAAGAAAGAAATGGTTAAGTGGATTATCACTACATTCTTTTTGCAAAGCATGGTTATGAATTTACCTAAGGGAATGAATAAGCTTTGATAGATGTAGATTAGATTTGGTGGGAACACTTCAAGACAGGTTTATCATATGAAGTTTTTCAATTCTCACTTTTTGAAAACTCTAAGTTTTGAATCTCCTATTTATGTTGTGTGAGTTGTCTAGAGGACTTGAAATCATTTGACCAATTGGAGATAATAGCAGAATGCATGTTGTAGGTTGAGTTAATTCCTTACAACACTTATTTGACTGTTATTTTGAATGTATCTATTTTTTCACATGGATGTATAGATGCATTGTTAAGACCCTATGGGCATGATTAGATGTTAGGCAGCATACACTTTTTGTTGTTTGCATTTACTTAGCATATAAGTCCCAGACTATGGAATTGTATTGTAGCATTTCCAAAAAATTTATTGTATGTTGTTAGAATTATAAACTTGTCTTGCAGTTACATTAGGAGTTGTTTTAGTTTTTGGCAATTCACCGCTTTACAGGATGTGACCTTTGGGCAGGCAGTTTTGGTATGTTGTAATCACTTTGACAGTTGTAGATTCACTTACTCATGCCTTTGGATTAGGAATTTTTTATGTTTGGTTTTGAATAATTTTAATGCAATTATTTATACCTCTTTCTATGATTGGGTTCTATTTTCATGGATGTAGTAGACCAGTTTGCAGTTTCAAGGGATATTGGACTTTTGGAGACCAAAAGCCCTCCATTGGGGAGGTGTGATCATAAATTGAGTTCTGATAATGGTTTCAACTCAGATTTTCAGTGGTAGCACATTGTAGATCTCTTTGAGAGATTTTTGATGCATTTTTCAGAATGTAAATATGAGTTTAGGAGCTCTTGTTATGGCCATTTGAAGATTGGTCAAAAAATGAGAGTCGAAAGTGACGTGGCACTATTTAAATATGCCAAGTGGACCAATAGCCATTTGACATGTGGAAAAATGATTCAGTGCAAAAAAAATTTGGTTTGGTTTTTTTATTTCGCATGTTATTTGAGAAATTTTCAAATGTTTATCGCTTTGAAACAAGGTGCCAAAGGCCAACTTACACAAGCTGCCACGTCACCCCACAAATAAAGCAATGACCAAGTCTAAATGATGGCATAAGTTAGTGCCTAAGTCTTGGCATTTGAAAAAGGAGGTGCATACTTATTTTAAGCATGCAAAACTATCATTCCTAGCAAATGTGGGACAAATAATAGTGAAAAATGCACCAAAGGAGGAGGCCGACGGTTTCCAAAGCACCAAAAACGGAGGGAGAAAATTTCAAACTTCATGCTAGGCACCTAAAAAGGAGGGCGATGGTTTTGAACTCTTGACTTGCCATCCAAAAGGGATAGGTCTTGACTACTTGTGTTGTGGGGGTCGAAGTGTTATTTAAGGCATGAATTTCTATTTGAAGATATAAAATTTTGGACTGTGTTTTTATTTTATTAGGCTGAGACTTTGTAAAAGCTTGGGAAAGCTTATGTAATGAATTTGTATCCATCTTCTGGCCATAATACATAGTCTTAATACTCTATTTTAGCCAATTTGAATATTGAAGGAGTATTTTTCAGTGCATAGAGGAGATTTTTAGGACTTTGAAGCAACTTTGTAGGTGTTATGAAGACTCACAGAATTTGAAGCTGCCAGACTTGATTTCAGTCACGGTGGAGGTGAATTATTGCATTGAGATATTAGCTTGAAGGAAAGTTATTTATTGTTTCTAGGTATTTGAAGTGTCCTTAATGGAAATGGTCCACTCCTTTGGAGAACCCAAAGATGTAGGCATCAATTGTTGAGCCAAACTCTGTTATCACGTTTTCATGTTTTGGTAATTGTCATTTGATGCATGATTTAATTTTAGTTTGCTGATTTGATTTTAATTAGTAAACGAACTCATGCAAGTAATTTTCATTTCAAAAATTATAACACAATGTTATTAAAAAATGGTTTAATTGGTAAATGGAAGTAACAAGTCTTTTGACAATTCCATTCCAACTCAACAATTGAGAACGTTTTGCCAAACATTTGCAAGTTATTTTGATTTTTTCAAGAATTTGTTAAGTTTTTGAAAATTTCAGTATTCTTAATTAAAACTTCATTTTGAGTTTATCAGTGTAGTTTATTGATCAATTGCATGGATAGAATCAAATATGTTTGATCAGTTCTAACCATCTTTTAGTCAAACATATATTACAATAAGAAAATAACCAAGTCTTCTTATTATTTTCATAGTTGGTCTCTATCTAAGTACATTACTTTCATTCATCTAGTTATAAGTATTTTATATATTTTTATTCATTTTATCTGAATTAGAGATAATACAGTAATTAATTCTAAATTATGGCAAAAACATATTGCTAAACCTATGAATTTTATTTAATCATTGATTAATGTTTTTGTATTAGGATTTAGATAAATTATTGAACATTTGACACTAAAACAACTATATTTCAACCTTGGATATCATATTTGATACTAAAATAACATTTTTTCATCGTTTGATCTAATATCTTGCACTAAAATACTTTATTTCATTCTTAAATTTAATATATTACACTAAAAGTGCATTATTTTGACATAAAATTTGATATCTGACACTGAAATTATTTTATTTTTACCTTACATTTGATATCTAACACTAAAATAACTTTTTTTCAACCTTAGATTTCAAAGTAATTTGACAATCTCTATACATAATTTTTTTACATAGGTTTCTATATGTGCAAGTGATTTCTGGGAATATGTTATACCCTTCTCCTTTTCTCCCTCTTACATTTTTGTACCTATAATATGTTTACATCTTTTAAGGACCTTAATCCTCACCATTGTTTAGATTTTTTATTTTATAGTAATTATATAACTTATGATTACTCTAATGACTGCATTAATGATTATCATTGTATAATTAACAATGGCATTGATGTATAGGAGTAATATAACTATGAAGGAAATGATTATAATTATAATTATGGGTAAGCATAAAATGAGAAAGAGGAATAATATATTAATTTTGAAATAGAAGAGCCTAACCCACCTATTTATTCTTTAGATTCTTCTCTTAATCATACATTACCATGAGAGGGACACAATGATAATATAGATATTCTCATTCCTCACATGTTTCATGAGTTACAATCTAAATAATCTTTGTTTGAGAATACACCTCACTTATATTTATAATTTACTATTGCACTTCTTCAGATTCATTGTTATAAAAAAAAATGAATAAGAATAAAAATTAATACATAAATCAAAGCTATGATAACACTACTCTTACATTCATATATACTTCTAATGATATAATTAATGTAAATGATACAAAAGTAGAATGGGATTCTCCTTCTTTTTCTCTAGCTAATACACAAGATACAAAAGTAGAATGTTATTCTCATTTTCTCTCCATTGATAATATAAATTATACAGAAATATAATGTAATTCTCCTTTTCATTAAATAGATAATACACATGCTACAAAAGTAGAATGTGATTCTCATTTTATCTTTTTAGACAATATAAATGATATAAAAGTAGAATGTTATTCTTCTTTTATCTATATAGAAATTACACATGTTCAATACTCTCCCTCTCCATAAAAACAAATCAGTGTACATGAATGTAATATTTACTTATTTTTTATGAAAAATAATGTGATAGTCATTAGGTGCACGAGAATTTTAAAATATCATTCTAAATGATGCATTTGTATTCATTTTTTGTAATCATGTGATAATAATGATCCACTATTTAATGCTCCCAAATCATGAAATGACATTGTCTTAGAATGAAATTATGGTAATGATTATTCCATAAAACTTATGTTTCTAGTATATGGTAAATTAGAACCTATAGGTGCAAGTTTCCAAACTAGTATTATTACCACTAGCCATATTGTGTCCAGGATGAATGTTATAGGAGACCTTCAAAAGTAAATATTGAATCTTAATTTTAATTTGAGATCATGTAATATTACTATTAAAGATAATATAATTTATCACCAACATATTACATGAATATTATTTGATTATCCATACCCAAAAGAGCTCATCATGAATATACTTCCTTTATTTTATGATCATAGAGACCCTAAAAACCATTTACATCAATATATATGATCCTTTTTCTATTCGATTAATGACATACACATATTGTTAATTTTTTTTTTTTAGAAAACTAACAAGAGACACTTGATATTGTTTATATAGTATTCCTAATTCTTATGTATCTTGTTTCAAAAGATCAGAAGGCATATTCTTATCAAATTATTATAAGCATGACATGTCTACATTAACACTAAAATATTTACAATGCTTAAATCAAGGTCATGATAAGTGCATTAGAGACTATATTTTATAATTCAATAATGTTTTAAACTCTTTGAAATATCTACCATATGATTTTTAAATAAAATTTATATTTAGTAAGGGTCTTCTTTCTCCACTTAGATAAAAATCAATTCATCATCTTTACACTTATTTAGACAAATTATATATAGATATGCACCACTACAAATGTGATATAGATGGTAATAATACAATTTAATCTTAATCAAAGTAAAAAAATACCACTAAAAATGTTGAATCAAAGTCATTTAAATCAATTACAAGAGTATTATCAAGTACTCCTATAAAAATAAACAATCGAAAAAAGAAGTTCATAGCAAGGAACAATTAGTAAAGGTTTTACAAAAAATAAAAGAGTCAATTTATAAAGTGGCACCAAAAAAACATGTTTACACT
>JARHVA010000437.1:5395000-5417500 GCA_037957365.1 Torreya grandis | reverse complement strand
CTCATAATTTACAAATACCCATAATTTTTACATTTAATGGAAGTGGGGACCTTACATTTAATGGAAGTGGGGACCCTTACCTACATCTTAGAGATTTTTTAGAAATATGAATGGTTATGATGGTAGTCCATTATTATTACAATTACTTCCTAAGAGTCTAGAGGGGTATGCACTTGATTGGTTTTGTTCCTTTCATAGTGGAACCTTTAGTAATTATATATAATTATAAGAAGCATTTCTGATTCAACATGTTTAGAAAAAGGACCTAAGTCCCCTTAATTAAATATAACCTTACATAAAGACAAATCTAAGAATTTTTTTGATTACATCTTAATATTTGAAACTATTATATGTCAATTAATTTACCAAAAAACTAATTTTTAAGTAAAATATAATTTTTATATATGTATAATTTATCCATTAAAAGAGAAGGTACTCTTTATTATAATTTTGAATCATTTATAGCTATTTGTTATGAGGCACTAGTGTTAGAAGAAGACTTGAGTCTTGTTCAAGTATCTGATAATATGGATGGGAACATTGAGTTACATAATTAAGATTCACATAATAAGATAAAATAATGTAATATTAACACACATATTCCTAATAAAATGACAACTTTAAATAAATAAAATATTTTCTAACAACGAACATGATAAATAACTCCCTAATAAATAAGTACATGTCAATGTTTATAATCTATAACATATGGTTGAATCCATCTTAGAACATATAAAAATATTACATAAAGGAATTAAATTTACTCCCAAATATAATAATCAAAATCATTCACTTACATTAAGTAAGGTGTAACCTCTAAATTTGATTTCAATGATTGCACACATGTTATTTTAAATACATTACTAGATAAAAAGCTAGTCAAATTTCACCCTAATTATTATCGTCCTCCTCATTAATTGGAAAAAAGTAAAGGAAAAATGTTGACGCAGTGGATTGCACCCGGGGTGGGATGCCTAGCTCCTGCCCTTCCACATGCAACAATGGAAACTCCCCTCTCGCCTGTGGGACTAGCGAAGCTAGAGGGGAGAGTCTCTAGATAAGGGTTAGCTCCCTCTGATGTATCTTTTAGGCCCTGATTTCTCCTACTGCTAAAAAATAAAATGAAAAAGGGGGGATGAAAAGGGAGAGAGAGATGCTGAAAATAGAACGTAAGCCTAAAAATGAAAAGGTGATACACCAAAAAATTTGACCCACCTAGCCCGAACATACACTTTTCACCAGGAAGAAACACCCATACACTTCATCTAATGTGGGAAACTCTTCTATCTCAGTAAGTCAGGGGTCTATAGAGATACAGGGAGGAAGGAACTAGAAAAGGTGTTTTGAGACACACTTTGACAACCTATTCACATGCACCTATATTCTTGTTGTAGACACTTCTAGCAGACCTGTAGAAAAGAGACTTCATAATGCACTAGACATGCTGTAATCGATCTATGAAAAACATGAAATACAATGACTTAACACAAAATAAGAACACAAACATATACTTTAAAGTGTAAGTCCAAATGGAGGTAAAACTGCGAAGTCCTGATTCAAGGTAAAATCTGTCAGAGTTCTACCTTACAAGCCCCAAGAGATTTTTGGGCAAAGTTTTGCCTTAAGGCTGAGAGAATGGATCCCTTCTCAAATGAGAAGTTTACAATATATAGAGGAAGAAAGGGACTTTTGGTGCCCTTTTTATAAATGACCCATGTGCATTTCAATCATTAGGAATAGCAAGCTACTTAAACATCATATGAAAATTTATGGGCCGCGCCATTTGTCTGCAAACAAGACCACTCCTTCAAGACGATTACATAGCTTGTCTGCTCATTAATGAAAAATGAAAAAAATCAGGTCACATCGTTAGCTATTTGTGACTCTTGATGATCAATTCACAGACATTGTATCACCTACTAGAGTAGCTGCCCGAGTTGACACCTTCTTTGCCACTTGGATGCTTTGTCCATTTTTGCACTTAGTATTTCTAGTTTCTCTCTTTTTGGCTTTGTCACGGCATTCCTTAGGATCTTTTCTACTTGCCTTGGCCACTTTTTACTAATTTTCAAATAAGTGACATGTGGCATGTTCCACTATGAAATGGGCAGGACACATGGTAGCAACCACTTGACTCATGGAAGCTTTAGGCACCCTTTGAAGGTCCTATGAAAGAGGACATGTGTCACCATTTGCTTCCTTTATCAATTCATCTAGGGCCCACCATAGTTCTCATGGGACAAAAGAGAGAGACTGTAGGTGTTGACACTTGTTGGATTTTGTTGAGCCTTGTAGGGGACATGTGGCATGTTTTGCTACTCCTAAAAAAACATGTCAAAGCCTTCTGTAGTTGCCACTTTGCACCTTCTGTGCCAAGGATTTCTTGGTTTAAAATTGACATTCATGGGCTTGTCACAGTTTGAAAACCAAAGGTTAGTCTATCTTCTTAAAGTTGATGGCTTTCAAGATGTCACCGTCCTTGGCAAATTACTTCAGGCCTTTTCCTTCGTCTTTCTGCTTTGGCCTTTTACCCACAGGCTTTTTCTTTGGAATTTTCTTGGCTTTTTCCCTCTGGCAGCCTCCCTGAATTTCTTCAAACTTTTGTCTGAAGGAATTCCTTCAGACAAAAGGTCTGAAAGAAATCATCACATGTCTTTTGCTTTTGCCTTAAGTCCCTTTCTTTCAAGTTTCTTTTTTACATTTTTTTTGAGTTCCTTCAAACAAAAAGTCTGAAGGATTTCTTCCTTGCCTTTGTCGACTACCTTAGAAAAATTTCTAAAATAAATCATCCTTTGCGGCCTTCTTGAAAATGACCCTTCTGAAGGGTGCCTTTGCGCCTGACTACCTTCAAAAAGGGTGCTTATCCTTTGGCTCTATGGATGCTTCTTTGAACCTCTCGATTGAACTAAGCTGTTAAACCGACTGATTGAACCAAAAATGGTTCAACGGTTTAATGGTTCAACACTACGCGCCACTCTTTTGTTGAACCAAGCCTTTAAACCTACCACTTAAACCAAGTGTTTGAACCATTCCTTTAAACCAATAGCTTGAACCAAAAATGGTTCAATGGTTCAAAGGTTCAACACTACATGCCATTTGTTTGAACCAATTAAAACCAAGCCCCTTTGAAACTTTCGTGATGAACTAAGGCATTGAACCAAATGATTGAACCAAGCGATGAACCAAGGCTGATGAACTTGAGCTTTGAAACAAAGCATTGAACTCTACCATTTAACTGAAGAATTGAACCAAAGTATTGAAACAAGCCAATGGAATCAAAAAATTAAACCAAGGTGTTGAACCAATGCGTTGAACCAAGTCATTGAACTAGTTCAATGGTTTGATGATTCAAAGCTGCTAACTCTTTGAAAGATCATGTCATTTGAACCACTGTTCCAACCTTGAGAAAAAGTGATTTTGAACCATTTTAGCTCTCTTTCCTTGTGAATTTATTTAGACAAGAGCCTGAAGATGCTTTGTAAAACCTTGCACTCTTTGACTGGTTCTTCATCTGTCAAAAGACTACACCTATAGAGTACGTATAAATTCCACAGAGTCCGTAGAAATTGTAAGACTCATGCAAAATCAAAATTACCGGCTCAGAATAGCATAAAAAAGAATGGGAGCCAATTTTTGGCCTATTAGGGAAAAATGGTCAACATATTAGTGACTCCCAGTGGAAGCATGCCTGCTATGCTTAGAGACCAATTGCCTTTTAGTCCATTGGGCATGGGGTCAGAATGCAACTTTGAAGAAAGGTTAGCAATAGCCCCAAAGATCTAAGAATCAAACATGAAGCTTTTTAGCCCAGACACAAGGGAAAGCACACACAAGACTAAAAACACTACTATATACAACTAACTAGGTACATCTACTTCCCTCCTAGATCAAAGGGAAAACTTCTTAAGTCTCCTTCCTCGTAAGGAAACTTATGGTGCCAGATAAGTGGCTGAATGAAATGAAGAGTTGGTGACCTGCTCCTCTTGCCTACCACCTGGGTTAGCTTGTATCTGAGTGGATCAGATTCAAACATGCTTCCAACATATACATACTCTATTTGTTCTTGGAATCTTTCCTCCTGTTGGTTCTTTATGCTGGTGTATCTCATCAAGAAATCAATCACTACTAGCTCATCACCATAAGCCCCTTGATATGCATCATTGACTGGCTTGTTCTCTTCTGCCTCATGCTCGGGTTCCATGGTATGACCATCCTCCTTAATGATTTTAAAGAAAGTATCTTCAGATTCACCAACCTCTTGAAAGGATAAATCTAAAAGCCTACAGCCCCTTTGCATACATATTTGAGTCCCAATGCTACCTTCTCCACTCTTATCCAGCTCATAGCCTCCTTGAATAATAGTATAGCCTACCCTAATGACTTCAAATGAATCATTCAAAACATGAACAAGAGATTATCCATGCTCCTCCATGACATATAAGGTGATCTAGTCCTCTTCTTTACTCATGAAGTCTCCCTGGTCAGTCATAAACTGAGCATACTCCTCTTCACTTGCTTCCTTCAAGACATGTTCCTCCTCAAGAAGGGGTGAAGTGGAAGGCTGACAGATGAACTCATTTGGAAGAGGAGGTAGTCCTTGAACTAGAATCAAATGATTCTCCTCTTTCCATTTGGTCAGCACTTTATCTATATCAGGTGTGGCATGATAGCTCTCTTGGAGGTGTGTGGATGGAGCATGTTTAGACATGGAATCTGCCACTTGGTCTGAAGCATCCATCACATGATGGCTGAGGAAATTCACCCTAGACTCAAACTCTACAATCTGCCTATCTATATCTTCTTGGAAGAGCCTTTCCTGGAGGTCACAATCATCATCAAGAGTAGGAGTAGCCTCATCTTCTTCAAGGGTTGGAGCAAAACCTTTCTCCTCCTCTTCCTTTCTACCCTAAGATTCTATTTTTTGCTTCCAACTCATGACCTTGGGATTGGAATTTTCCCCTTGTGAACAAGGAGTAACTTTATCCTCTTCAAGGTCCTGAGCTAGTTCATGACGTTCCTTCTTCTAGCTTGGAATTTGGAGATCATGTTGAAAGACTTGATGAGGTTGGGGAAGATTTGGGAGGGTCTGTTCATGTACAAGAAGAGCTATCTGAAAAGAGGCATGCTAAAAATATAGGCACATGAGATTGAGGGTAGGATCGATTGATCCATCAGATGAGCTAGAAAGATTAAGTACCATCTGATAGAAAGGATTTGGCACACAAGATGGGGCTTTCTTCAGAATACGAGGGGGCAGACCTTAGGCCAAAATTTCTTGATTTTTGTCTCTCAAATTTACTAACACTTCATCAATATTGAAATTATCTTGAGGATTGGTAGAAGGGGTATCTTTTGTCACAGTCTCCCGTACAAGGTCTGAAAACTCCATCTCTCTTTCTCCAAGCAGTCTCATGTTAGCCTCTAATTCCTCAATCTGCTTTGCCAGATTATCCTCATTTTTTACCTCTTGGAGCTCAGAGGAATCATTATAGAGATGGGGAGTACATGAAGGTTGCCATGAAATGCAAGAAGCTTCCTGAGCAAGGGTGGGAGGGACTTGAAAAGGACTAACCTCATTTTTTACCTAACACTCTTGGATAATGTCTTTCTCCTCCTTGTTGTTCCATTACTCAACCACTTTATTCCAGCTCAAGATATTCGGATTGGGCATCTCCTTTTGGGGTGATGGGGCCACAATGTGAGAGGGTAGTGAGGGTTTGGATTCCACTTCCCTTGCTGCCAAAATAGACTACTACATTTTAATATTTGCCAATTTGATCTGTCTATCAAGATTAGCCTGAAACACAAGACTTATTGTTTCAGAACTCTCCTCAACATGATTGGGGAAAGGACTTTGACAGGCTTGACTTGGCTCATAAGCAGGGGTTGTATATGACTGATATGATACTTGGGACAATGAGTATGCAAGTTGATAGACATGGTAAGTCTACCTCTCATGAATACTTAGATTCTCTTCCAAAGATGCAATCAAACCACTCACATCCAGCATCTCACTTGTAAGCCGTTGCCAATTGGCTCTTTCAATAGGAGCCCATTCACTCTTAACGTGATCTAGTGCATTTCTTACTTGATGGATGACATGATCAGGAATTTCTTGGCCACATCCCCTTCTAGTTTCAAGATCTATTACATACTTTTTATATCCCAACAGTGCTCATTTGAAGGTGGAAACGGGTTGATTGACAAAGAGACTAGGTTGAGTAGGAGAAGTGACACATTGAGAAGACTGGGCATAAGGCTAATATAGCTTATGATAGCATTGAGACTGGTTATATTAAACTTGGTAAGGATCAACATAAGGCTGGTAAGGATCATAGCCAGACTGGCCAAGGAAAATAGGGTCCATGGCTCTGAATGATGGAATTATACATACCAGAATATTGTTTCTTGATGGCACCAAAAACTGCTTAACTAGTTGATTTAACTCAGAGTCACCATTGGTATTGATGCAAAAGCCTCCAAAGGCTAGGTGGTTGAAGAACACACCAAAAATTCTTTAACTCTTTAGACAAAAATTTTCCTAGTTGGTCCCACTAGGCATGCCCAAAATTGTTGACGCAGTGGATTGCACCTGGGGTAGGATGCCTAGTTCCTGCCCTTCCACACGCAACAATGGAAACTCCCCTTTAACCTGTGGGACCGGTGAAGATGGAGGGGATAGTCTCTAGATAAGGGATAGCTCCCTCTGATGTATCTTTTAGGCCCTAGTTTCTCCTATTGCTAACAAATAAAATGAAAGGGGGGGGATGAAAAGGGAGAGAGAGATACTGAAAATAGAACCTAAGCCTAAAAATGAAAAGGTTATACACCAAAAGAGTTGACCCACCTAGCCCAAACATACAATTTTCACAGGACTAAATGCCCATACACTTCATCTGACGTGGGAAAATCTTATGTTTTAGTAAGTCAAGGGTCCGTAGAGATACAGGGAGGAAGGAACTAGCAAAGGTGTTCTGAGACACACTTTGATAGCCTACTCACATGCACCTATATTTTTGCTGTAGACACTTCTGGCAGACCTGTAGAAAAGAGACTTCACAATGCAATAGACATGATATAATAGATCTGTGAAAATAATGAAAGATAATTACTTAACAAAAAATAAGAACACAAACATATACTTTAAAGTGCAAGTCCAAATAGTGGTAAAAATGCTAAGTCCTAATTCAAGGTAAAATCTTGTAGAGCTCTACTTTACAAGCCCTGAGAGATTTTTGGGCAGAGTTTTGCCTTAAGGCTGAGAGAATGGATCCCTTCTCAACTGAGAAGTTTACAATATATAGAGGAAGAAATGGCATTTTGGCACCCTTTTTACAAATGACCCATGTACATTCTGATCATTGGGAAGAGCAAGCCGCTTAAACATCAAATGATAATTTATGGTCCACATCGTTTGTCTATAAAAAAGACCACTCCTTCAAGATGATTACATGGCTTGTCTGCTCATTAATGCAAAATGAAGAAATTAGATCGCACCATTTGCCATTTGTGCCTCTTGATGATCAATTTGTAGACACTGTATCACCTACTAGAGTAACTGCCTGAGATGACACCTTCTTCACCACTTGGATGCTTTGTCTATTTCTTCACTTTGTCTTTCTAGTTTCTCTCTTTTTGGATTTTTCATGGCATTCCTTAGGCTCTTTTCTACTTACCTTGGCCACTTCCAATTGATTTTCAAATAAGTGACACGTGGCGCATTCCATTGTGAAACAGGCAGGACACGTGGCAACACTTGCTTGACTCATGGAAGCTTTAGGCACCCTTTTAAGGTCCAAAAAAAGAGGACATGTGTTATTTTTTGCTTCCTTTAGCAATTCATCTTGGGCCCACCATAGTTCTCTCGAGACAAAAGAGAGAGAGACTCCACATGTTGACACTTGTCAACTTTCGCTGAGCCTTGCAGGGGACATGTGGCATGTTCCGCTGCTCCTAAAAAAGCATGTCAAAGCCTTCCATGATTTCCACTTGGCACCTTCCATGACAAGGATTTCATAGTGTAAAATTGGCATTTGCCGGCCCATCACAATTTCAAAACCAATAGCTAGTCTATCTTCTTAAATTTGACAGCTTTCGGGACATCACCATCCTTGGAAAATTCCTTCAGGCCTTTTCCTTCAGCTTTTTCTTTGGAATTTTCTCGGCGTTTTCCCTCCAACAGCCTCCCTAAATTTCTTTGAACTTTTGTCCAAAGGAATTCCTTTAGAAAAAAGGTCCAAAATAAATCATCACATGTCTTTTAATTTTGCCTTAAGTCCCTTTCTTTCGGGTTTCTTGTTTACAATTTTTTTGAATTCTTTTGGACAAAAGGTCTGAAGGATTTCTTCCTTGCCTCAACCGACTACCTTAGAAAAATTTCTAAAAGAAATCATACTTTACGGCCTTCTTGAAAATGACCCTTCTGAAGGGTGCCTTTACACCTGATTGCCTTCTGAAAGGGCACTTGTCCTTCAGATCTATGGACGCTCCTTTGAACTTCCCAATTGAACTAAGCAATTAAACTAACCAATTGAACCAAAAATGGTTCAATGGTTCAACACTGTGCACCACTACTTTGTTGAACCAAGCCTTTGAACCTATTGCTTGAACCAAGTGTTTCAACTATTCCTTTGAACCAACCGCTTGAACCAAAAATGGTTCAATGGTTCAATGGTTCAACACTGCATGCCATTTGTTTGAACCAATTAAAACCAAGCCCCTTTGAACCTTCCATGATGAACCAAGGCATTGAACCAAATGATTGAACCAAGTGATGAACCAAGGCTGATGAACTTGAGCTTTTAACCAAAACATTGAACTCTGCCATTGAACCGAAGTGTTGAACAAAAGTATTGAACCAAGCCAATGGAACCAAAACATTGAACCAAGGAGTTAAACCAACATGTTGAACCAAGGCATTGAATTGGTTCAATGGTTTGATGGTTCAAAGCTGCTAACTCTTTTAAAGATCATTCCATTTGAACCACTCTTCCAACCTTGAGAAAAAGTGACTTTGAACCATTTTAGCTCTCTTTCCTTGTGAATTTCTTCAGACAAGAGCCCAAAGAAGCTTTGTAAAACCTTTCACTCTTTGACTAGTTCTTCATCTGTCAAAAGACTACACCTGCAGAGTTCGTAGAAATTATGTAGAGTCTGTAGAAATTGCAAGACTCATGCAAAATGAAAAGTATCGGCTCATAACAGCATAAAAAAGAAGGGGGACCAATTTTTGGCCTGTTGGGCAAAAAATGGTCAACAAAAACCATTTTATAATTATCACATAATTAATTGACATCTTGATAATGATTTTTATGCATTACAAGAAAATATAAAATAATTTGTAAATAAATGAATTTTTTTATTTGAAAAACATGATAATAAGATAAATGAATCCTGGTATTGGTCTTCTAAATCATCAAATGTTAAGTAAAACATTTACAAATAATATCCTATTCAATATTCAATGGTTACAGATTATTTAATTACTAGGAAATAATAAGACAATGATTCAATTGAAATTTATCAAATTAAGAAGTTCAATAATCAAAAATATTTTTTTACAAAAAAATTGTAAAATTTAAATGTGCCAACCAAGTTATATACATGAATATGGATTACCAGGTAAAAGCATTTAAAATTTGAGAATAAAGAAGTACATGTATATAATGAACCAAAATTGACATGTGTAATAACTAAAATAGAAAATGATTATTTTTCAAACATTTTTCCATCGAGTTGTAAATTCACTTAATTCTTAAATGCTATTATTATAAAAGCATAAACAGAGTGAAGTAATTTTAAATTCATCAATTCATACAGATATAACATGACTCATATATATGCATAAATAAAACCATCATATATATAACCTGAAAGTGTATATACATAACATAATAAAATAACATATGATAATAAGTAATGGGCCCCTGGCTTGAAACAACTAATGCAAAAATCAACATCAATGTTTGTATCCATATCATATATCAATGAGGATCATTAAGTCAAAACACTTCCTACATCTTATGACCTCAACCTCGATCACCACATATCACAAGCCTCATAGGATTCTAAACACTCTTTGACGTTGACATGATCCTATTGAATTTCATCATACTATGTAAAAATATTTGCACCAAAATATGATGTACCTGCAAGTGGAAGAAATTGATATTAGGTTAGATCCATTAAAAGCTGATCTCACCCTAGTCTAAGTGCCAAAAGTGTAATTTTAATCTCCTTGACCATTATTATTACTTGCAGATATGTCACTTTCTCAATAGAAACTCCATGAAATAAAATGGCATATTTTTGTGTCGTGTCCACTCTCTCCACTATCCCTTTAGGAAAATATTTATTAGTTCCATGTCTTGTCAACACACCTAGTGTTGGACTATAATACATGACCAATACTCATCATCTCCTTCATCAATTCAATAAATAATATGAATACTGAATTAAACTACAAAACATACTGATAATTTGATATTATAAAACATATATACTTACTTCCCATTTCTTCAGGATCCTTTAGTAAAATTATTATTAGATGTGATGATATTACTAAAACCATGTGTCACCACCTATGATAAGACCTCTGCTATGTATACTCATATATAAATCTCACATAATCTACATCTAGGATATTTAATGTGTAATATCTCTCATCATTAGGTAGTGGGGATGACATGTCAATAATAAGCTAATCTCACTATCCTTCTCACAAAAGGGCCCTAAGTTATCATTGCCAAATTAATGCTTCTATTAGAACTCCTTTAATAACACAAGATTAACAAGTCACTTTCTTGATCTAAAATTTCTCATAGACACTAGAAAAATAGTCATGAATCCAATAATTCAGTCATATCCACCATAACTCAATGAAATCTCTATCTAATGCTTCAAACCATGATATACACTCCTTATCACATCAAATGTAAGTAATTGATACACCATACATAAAAAATTAATTATATTAATTTGGTAACATTACCTATACTAGTCCATATCACTACATACTTCTGAGAATGGGTCCACCTAGTTAATGGCATCCCTAATGGTCGAATAACCACTATATTCTCATATTCTCAATAGTGAAGCAATGTCACAAAACCAAGTTCATCACCATGTCCCTCATTTATAAATATGTACATATCCCTATATGAATGTACCAACATCATATTTACCTATGAGTACCTAGTAAAATACTCATCAATGTTGTCAACAATGTCCACCATATTGTATAAAATAGACACTACTCCATAATATATCATAACTAAAGTAGCTAGAAACCCACATATAAACTAAATTGTAATTATAAAACTCTTGAAGCTATAATCTTAAATAAAAAAATGGTAGTATATTTAATATTATATTATCTTCATCCATTAAGCCTTGTCATGTATATATGGGAATCAACAACACTAACATAGTATCTACCATAACCCCTTAGTACTCACAATTAAAAATTGTATCATAGTTCACATGTCCTCTAAAGTCATATCCATAGTGCTAGTGGGCCACCATGATGTAGAACTATCTAAATCCTATTGTTCTACTAAATATATCATCATGTACATATCATATGTAATTATGTACAAAATACCTACATCCCCCAAGCTTGAAAATTGATAGTATCAACCTCCTCTAATAAAAAACAATCTCGTGAAAATTTACATAATGTGTCCATGGTGAAAGTCTCGGGCCTTAAGATCTACCTCAAATAATAACATAATGATAAATATAAGCCATCCATCATACTCAATGATTTCTAAACTCTATATTATTTTATTTAGGATTTTATTCAGATGTCACCATACTACATATGATAGTATCATAGATAAAACTTGTGTAAGTTTTTTAAAAAATTATGCCATCCATAGTATCTCTTATGACCATTGGTATCTCTAAGTAAGTTTCATCATATTCCAATCATCTTCCAAAATTAAATTTAATATTTTTATATAATAAATGGTCATGTTAGAGGCTTGAAATCAATTTCTCTCTATTTAAAAATCTATACAAAGTCTATGTTTCTGGAATTATTTATTTGTTTATAGTTTTAAAAGTTGAATACATAATTTGCATGATTGTGTCAAGGTTAATCATAAGAAGAATAGAATTTAGTATTGCATTCTAGTATTACACATATACACTTAGGAGGGATAACTACATCAAACTGATGCTTTATTGGGCTATGTAGGCAACACTTAGATTACACAGGGTTTTTGATGATAGATTTTCTATTTCCATTACCCAATTACCCCTTTTACAATTTCATTCCTATTTATTTTATTGTGTATAAGAGCTAGGGTTTGTATTTTTTAGGTCTCCTATGTGGAAAAATAGTATACATAGTCAAATATTAAACCCTCAAAGACATGGACATGTACCTAGATTAGAAAATTAGATGTAAAGTTAATCCAAATATGGCTGCAACCAACAGACAAAGCCACAATGGAGCTAATGTTCTTATTGTGGGCTTCTCCCATAACAATTGAAATTACTACATTTGGTTATGAGAAATTCAAAGGGATCTTAAGGTAAATTTCATCCACAATTAGCCTACATAATCAACATAACATTAGTTTAAGCTAGGTTTATATATTTATTTCTCAATTTACTATTTTTATCTCATCTCTAGTTATGTAAATTTTATATTTTACATTCAAATCCATATATTTATGGACATCTTAATAAGTTTTCAAAATATTATTTGTTCTTAGAATTTTATTTTTAATGAAAAAAAGAACACATTAATAATCTATGTAAAATATTTCTCTTCAATCATCTTAGGAAAAATACAAATGTCTAAAAATAAACTAAGGAAAGAATAAGAATTATATCAGAAAAGGGTATTATGTGTAAAAAAGAACCATTGCATGAAACATATTACAAGCTTATGACACACATAAATCACAATTCTCCAAAATAAAAAAAATGTTTGGGACAATCTCCCAATAATTGTCATGGTATTTCAAGTCGCCTCCTAGAACTACTTCTCCTATATAATAGTAAACAAGTAGTGATATAGATATTTTCATTACAACACATGATTACTTTTTTTATACTGAGTCATACACATCTATCATTTTTTCCCCATGAAAGGTGATCCTTTTACAACTTATTACCAATCCTTACTATGACTCTCATCTTGATGGGATCATTGGTTAGCATTTTTCAATTTCAAAAATTTAAAAAAATTAAAAACATTCAAATGATAACAAAATATAGAAAACAAATATTGTACAAAAAATATTTATTACTTCGTCACACTATTATTCTACTTTTCATACATGTGATAAATTATATCAGTTTTCTAGGCCTTGTCTATTTTTCTGTTTTTGGCCTCTTGGCTCTTTTTTTTTTCACTTTCTAGATCTTAGCAATCCAAAATAATGACTTATATTTCCATCATATGCGATTTAATTTTTTATTTTCATAGTGTGAACATAATATATTTCAATTTTATACAATATAAATTATAAACTATAATAGTTGAGCTCAACTATTATTATTATCATGAGATAATAGAACATATCATGTATCTTTTTGACATGGTCAACAAAAAAATTGAACAACTAGATCCTTAATATATATATATTTTCAATATCATACTCATTTTTATTTTATACAACAATACTTATTCATTCCAAATCTTAATTTTATGTTCCATATTGCTCATACATTTGTGTTACCTACCTTCATAATTTTACATTTGATGAAATGAAAATATACGGTCATTCTTATGCATTCTTATTTTATCTCCCACATTCACATAAAAATTAGTGGCATTTTAATTATACATGGCCATACCATCCCATTTAGTGCATATTTTACCTTGAAACATGTTTCATATTATTCATATCCCTTCCCTTTATTATACTCTTTAACCCATGACTACACTTTTTTCTTCTTGTTGTAAACTTTGAAAAACTAAAAAAAAATTGAATATTCTAAAAATCTAAAATTAGGGAATAAACATGATTAAACATATAATTTACAATTTTGTTATATATTATTTTTCTCATTATTGGTAGAAAGCACAATTTATTTCTATAACACATTCATTTCACTAGTATTTATGATTGTTATGCATGTCATACAAATTTTCACATGGACTAATATGTATGAATTTTCCCTACCCATAGGCCATGCCATGTTGGGGACATATTTTCCAAAGGTTTCGATGTTTACAGGTGTTATTATTACTTAACCACTATATATATATATATATATATATAATATTTACAAATGTATTACTAGCATATATTTCTTACATTGTTCACATGAATATGCTATTTTATAACTTATGATCACATTACATATACATGTCATATATAATATTTCTAGTTCTATGCTTAATTTGATGATATTAATTATACACAATAGATTAAAAATTGGTTGTATATTGTGTATTGACCTTAGCCCTTATGTGCATAATTATTTGATCATCTCCATGATATATTCATTTGGTATGTGCAACATTTGAAAATATCAATTTATTATGAACATTATCTCTATTTTTCATGTGAAATTTGAACATGTCACATTTTTGTGAGTTTATTGATGTCCTTTTTCTATATATCTTCAACTTGTGTATGAAATCTCTAATTTTATTACATTTAAAAATCTCTTTGGTATGTGAATCTTGGAATTTTAATTTAACATTGTGTTTGTTATGTTTATGTTCTTTTTGATCTTTTTGAGTTGGATAAGTGTCATAAGACATATCATACGCTAATTATTTCATAGGATGCTTATATTACACTTATATTATGGGCTTCATTGATACACTTATGTATATTTGATACTTTATGCCTTACATCATATGTTACATACATGACTTAAACGAAACATATGTTACCATGGTGACACAAATTTTTTCATATGTTATGATATTCAATGACTAAATTTTGATACACATCATAAATTTAAATTTTATTTTGAGATGGGTGACTTTCAAGACACATTCTCAATTGGGGGATCGGGGGGGGGGGGGGGGGGGGGGGGGGAGACAGGGGAGGGGATATCACTTTTGAAGACAAAATATAGTTTCAAAATATTTAAAATGGCTCAAAATTCAATTATTGGTATAGATTATGGGAGGCATATGCATTGACATTACAAGAACAAATTAGAGATTCATCCACTTTGTGCACATGGAAAATATTCATGTAAAATCTTTAAATAAAAGTTTGAAAAAAAATCTATGTATAGTTATAATTTTCATATTTATCAAGTGCGGGCATGATACAAATTCATGCAATGATTTATATAGTATTATATATTTACAGTCATTATAAGGTCATGGATGTCATCCATTCTATTTTTATCATGCATACAAGAACTAAGGAATAAATTGATAATTCAATCTAAAATCCATTTATAGTTCTTTAGTTAATGTGAATAGTACATAACTTGGAGATTCAACACCCTAATGAACTATAGCATGTGAATCCATTATGGATTATAAGCCATTTATATCTTGTGGATACAAAAACCCATGGAAACAAAATATTGGTTTTTACATCACTCAATGGGTTATATTTTCTATTCATGTTTGATTCAAATTGGGGCTTGATCACCCTTAATTCCACATTGAGTCAACAAATAAAACAATTTATCCAATGCTTCAAAGAATAATCATATTAGAGAAAATTTACAAATGAAACATTAGTTTCACACATAGAGGTATATTGCTCTTTTGTTTCTTTTTTTATTTTTTAAAATTTTCATAATTGAATTTTTTTTCATTTCAAATGGTTAAAATGAATATTTCTTGAGTTTTTTTAGAATTTAATAAGTTAAATTGCATTTCAAAAATGAACCATCCATTCAAAGGTAATGTGTGTTATATAAATTCATATATATTTCCTTTTACTCTAGTAATTTTATTTATAGACTAAAAGGGGGCAAATATAGTCACACAAATTCGCTCATAAATAATTGATTATATTAGTTTTGTCCCACTTATATTTTAATAGACTTGTCACTTAATCTATACATGTTTTGATACCTCACTATATCGCATGTACATGTATTGACATATCCATTTTCAAGATGTTATTTTCCATTAAAAAAATGTTATTAGTAACTAAAAACCTTTTTAATAATCTATATGGGCATCCTAGATACTTAATCTCAAATTTTACCATTTAGGATAAAGCTAACCATTATGCAATAGTAGTTGGAGTCGTTTGTACCCCTATTTTTATTTTATAGGTGAAAATATAGGATTGAAAGGCCCTGTAACCTTATACAAAGGAGAAAATTAAAAAATGAACAATAAAGCTCAAAAGAATGCCTCTACCAGTGATTGCTAAACATGCAACCAAAACCCTTCACAAAGGAGTTTTCTACCAGTAACTAAAAAGGAACAAAAAGATACACCCATGAAACTTCCATGAAGTTTCCATGAAATAAAGCCAAAGTGTGGCCTCCCTAAGGGAGTCATAGGGATCGAGCAAAAGACATGGAATGTGACTTACTACCCTCCAACAACTAAGAGAATCAATCCATTTCTTTTTTGAGATGTACCCCCCTAGAAAAAAAATAAAAAAATAGCGTGACATGTTGAATTCCTATCTTCTACCACTTTTCTTCTTCTGCACTTTCATCTACCCCCCATCTTCCATAGACTCTGAGGCATGGGGTAATAATATTTCTAAGGGATAAGATTTATCTATCACTGAATCCTCAAACAAAGGTTCAGCCTGTGATGATTTATAGAAGGGAATGGGATATTTAGAAATAGGAGTTTCTACAACTAAAATGGGCCCCTTTGTTTTTGACAAAAGGTATTTTACCTCATAGAGGTTTTTTGAAACTTTAGGATCAACATAATCCATTATAGCCAGTTCAGGCTCAAAAAGAGGCAAATTTGAATCATCATCCTCAGATTCTAGGGCTTCCATTATGAGATGGGTGGGGTTCAATTCTGACAACCAGGAAGATTCCTCCTTTCTTTTGTGAAGTTTATAGTCTTTATTCAAGTGGCTTGTATTGAAACAATGATGATAACAAAACAAAATTCCATCATAATCAACAGATTGGGACCAAAAATGGTCACCCATTTGTAGAATAATACTTTCTAGTAGATCCTTATAAGTATCTATAATAACCAAAATTTTGGTGAAGGTGGTATGAGAGAAGATTTTGGTGTCAAGGTGGGTAAGAAAGTATTTACCTAGGGAGTTACCTATGGCTTTGAAGTTAGGTTCAATCAAAAAATGGAGAGGGAGGTAAGGAAGTCAAACCCAAAATAGTTTTTCAAGTAGGGGTTCAATGAGGGGATTGAAATGAAAGGACCAAGGTTTTGAGAGCAAAGGGTGGGAATTCAGTTCTGACGCTATGTGTGTTAGTAAACTAGATATTTTTCATCAATAGATAACCAATAAACAAAATACAAATTTTCAATAACATAAACAATTCAACTAAACATGCATGAGAAAAAACACCATAATTACATGGTAAAACCTTATTACAACTAAGAAAACATCTGTGGTGCAATGTATCAGAATTTATTAACTCAAGATGAGCATATTACAATTGAACTCATCATTTATTACATGTGAACTCCATAAAGATAAATACTTATAATTGGCAAACCACTGTTAGGATTCCCCCTCCTAAAAATAGATTGGATAATGCCATTATGTCTGTACTTCATAAAAATAGAATTAAGTGGAATTCATGTTCTTAGAAACAGATTCTTGACTCCTTTATTTTTTCTTTAGTGGAGTTTATTAGAATTCATCTTCTTAGAAATAGGGGTTTGAATATTATCACCACCCTTGGATCCCATTGTGATAATAGTGTGTGGGGGGCGTGGTCCCCCCTCCATAAAGGAGTGGGAAATAAACTATACCAAAAAAAGATCCAACATTTAACTTTGTTATCACTTTTAAAATAATATCAACCTTAAAAAAAATTCCTAGTTGATATCTTATTGACCAACACATCACTTTTTATACATGCCAAAAGAAGCCAAACACCATTTTATCTTCTCTAATAACATTGGTTTTGTGAACATATCAACATTATTTTCCACTATGTGAACCTTTTCAAGTGATAATTTTCCTTCATTAATTGCTTATCTAACAAGATAGTACTTAACTGCAATATGTTTTTTCCTACTATGATAAGCTTGATTCTTGGCCAAATAAATTACATTCTAACTATCATAAAATACATTAATTTTATGTTCACCCAACTCTCTTTTCAATGAAAGGGAGAAAAAATGTGATTCAAAATGGATCCAACATTTACCTTTGTTATCAAATATCTGATAATAGGCCGATCCTATCATTCACCTTGGTAACACCTAGTTTTTAAAGTTAAACCCTCCCTTATAGTTTGTTCCATATTTTTAGAATAGGTAGTGTGAGGGTTTTCCCTTATGCATTGTTATAAATTCACATGTAACTCACCTATCATATCACTTGGAAATTTTATTAATGAGGGATGTTCATACTATTACACATGGAACTTCCCTATTATAACCAAATTCAATATTATTCATTTCAAGTACCCTTTTACTAAGTCATGAGCCTATTTTATCTGAGTAAAAAAAAACATTATCAAGTATTCAAGCCATATCTAGATGCATAAATGTATAAAAAGAAGCACTATTTTATAGATTATTGTATGTGAAATAAATGCATGGACTTGATATCCAATTTTGTAGTATTAGATACATAGGAAGTGATCAATCATCATGGGGGTGAATGGGGATAGTGCAACCCTTGATATCCACCCCTTTATTTTTGTAGGGTTTAAAATATTTCAAACTCCATTAGGGTTTCAAATTTTAATAAGTCCTTTTAGGTTATTTGAGCACAACCAAAAATAAAAATGTTACACATAGACATATTTCAAGATGCCTCATCCGATTGAACCCCATATTTATTTATTTTTATCAAAGGAAAAAATTGATTACTATATAACACTAGTGTAAATTATTACTTACCCATTCCAATCAATATTGACCCTGATCAGTTAAAATTAAAGTTTCTATTGCATGTGAATAAGTAGATATTTGAGATCAGTTCTAGTCAAATTTTAGTCAAACATAATCATATTATAGGTAGACAAAAACTAAGTGTTCTTTTGTTATTTATATATTTTATTTCATTAATTTTATATTTGTCCATTTCATTACTTTAATTTCATTTTAGTAGTTTCAATTTATTTTATGACATTTGTTTTTATATTCATTTAGCTTTATTAGAGTTAATACACCAATTTATTCCAAATTATGATAAAACACTTTTCAAATCTAGACTTATGGCCATAGATAATGCACACAATAAATTAAATATTTGTTTTTAATACATTATGAATGTATAAATTCATATTCCTATAAATTTTCATACTGGCATCATGTTATGTGGAGTAACCACAATATTGAATCACTTACACATTGACCTTTTTCATGTCATTAGATTTGTACCTATCCTTATTGTCAAAGGAAGAGAAAATATTAGTGTATGAGTGGTGTGTGGGGTATTTTAAAGGCACTTGGTTGGAGTAAATACCAATATGATACTCTCCCTCTCTATGTCTTATACGATTGTTGCCAACTTTAGTGATGATCTCTTATTTTTTCATTGTTTGTATCAAGGAAATAACTTGTTTACTATGTATAAACAAATTTCATATGTATTTAATTTGTAAAATATGTATTCATGTTATTGATTACTTAAAATTATGTAATTATGGTGACTATGAATGATGTAAATAAAATTGAGTAATTATCTTATGCTGAACATTTGAATATTATTAAATAGAAATAAAGATTTATGAATGTTTATATTTTCTTATTAAACAACTAGATAATTTTCATAAAACACTAAATGTTATATTAAGTGTGATTTAAATAAAATATAATAATTAGTAATAGGAGTTATTAAACTTAATAAAATTTGATGTAATTATAATTATTTGTACCCTTGTAATTTCTTCTTATTATTTGAAATTTATTAAACATAATTGAATATATAGTAGTCAAGAAAACCTTCATTAGAGTATTATTATTATTTTTAAATACCATTTTTGGGTGTATCTTAAAGGAGTTCTTATAAATGTAATATGAAAAATGTCATCATTTAACTTTTTCCAGCATAACTCCTTCACAATTTGTAGATACTATTTTCCAAATGTGATATTTGTATATGCCAAGTATTCATCTATTAGAGGCATGTCTTAAGTGTCTTTATACCTACTCAAGTAATAAATAGGTTTATAAAATTATAAATTTAATTTATGTATAAAAAAAATACATATTTTCAATTAATGATATTATTCTCTACTTCTTAACATCTACCATTTATTCTACATTTTTAAAAATTTGAATGCCACTTCATTTGCTTTCTCCATCGATAATTTTTGAAGAAATTTTATGAGGCATTTACTATACATGGTTTTTTTAGATATTTGACATGAAGGGTGGTACTACCATATTTATAAAAATGTATTTTCTCTCTTGTATTTCACACACAATTAAAATTTTATCCTTTTTAACACCATTATAGTTTTTTACAAATTAAGCCCATGGAAATATTTTTTTCATTTAGACTTGAATGTTATTTTCTATTTTTTTTTTATGCTTGTTCCTCTTCCAAAATTCGTACTTTGTCTTATTCATGGTATTTTCATGTGGTTAAACATAGAATTTTTCACTTTGTGATTAACATTTTTGCGTATAATATTTAGGGATACCAACTACTTCAACAAGTGATAGTTTTCATTTATCCTTCTTAGGATAACCAATAGAAGTTATTTTCTCACAATTTTTAGATTCATTGAAATAATTAAAATAACTATTAAATTATTTTTTTAAAAAGACACAAAAAATAGATTGTATGACTTATAAAAAAATTGATCATTTTATAGTTAAATTTGGAGCTTAATGTTTATATTTAAAAATATAGATGTTAGTTTGATATATGTATTAAAAAAAAACTTTTGTAGTAAAATAGGAAATGCATTTTACCCCTTGTTTTACATTATGATAAAACCATGTTGATAGCCAAGTGTTAATTTTATTATCTCCAAGACAATAATGGCAACCCTATCACATTTAATCAAACTATGAATCTAGTGAATAAAAAAGAGGTTTCTTCAAAATTAGTAGTTTCCATACAAACCCAGTACATCTAGTTGACATCAACATTAAGAATTATAAGGCCAAATAATTAATAGGAATAAAAATTCAAATTAGTGAAAATAAAAATAATAGTTCAATGTCAAAATTAAAAATAAAATATATTCATGCATAGAATATACAATTCACAAGTATCAAAGAAACATTTATATGTATAGGAAATATGTGAGTAGGTAACTAAAACTTTTTACAAGAACAAAATACATTTTAAAAGAAAAAAAAGAGACACTAAACCATGTTTTTAAAACCTTGTGTCAAAAACTAAGAACATTACATACCTTCTAATCTGACCAACAATTTCAACATTTTTATTAATAATAAAAATACAATAGGATTCACTCAAAGTTGCTAGTATTTCATTTTTCATTTATTTCCATCTCTCCATGAATTTGATATGATAGTAATTAAACTTTATTCCTCCAATCTAAGATACATGAATGTAGAGTGCCATTTAATATCTTTTCATAGAGTTGTCATGTAAAGAAGGCAAGGTCGATCAAATAGATTAACAATATTTCAAAAAATCATATCTCCACATTTCCATGGATAGACATTTATATCTAAACACAAGTACATTCATATTTCTTAAAACTATCTACATTATAATTTAGCTTTAAGCAAGAAGACTTATTTTCAAACCATTATCATTTTGTAACCACAAACCTCAACCTAATAATTTAAATTTTTTACTACAGTACACATTGAATACACACTTCATGTCTTGTTTGTGTATTGAAAAGGAATCTCTAAAATCTCATAAGTGTGGTAGAACTCTTGAGTAAAAACACAACATATAACAAGTTTGTAATGACATCAAGTTAATCCATACAAACATAAAACGTGAGAGTTATAAAATGATTATGAAAATTCTTCAAAATTTTGATACAACATAATTTTAGATTTAATTCAAGGTGATAGAAAAATGATGTTTAAAATGGTGGGACCTAGTTATATACTTCATTATAGAGAATTAATGTAACATCCCCATTGTGATGTGATTTGAAATTCATGATTTTAAACAAAAATTAGACAACGTATTCTTTCATTAGATTACACCACGAGAATCTAATTATTGATCTCAATAAAACATTGTAAGTATGTCAAATATAAAATAAACATGTGACATATATCCATGATTGATTACTATTATCATATGAAACACATCATATCTTATTATAAAAATTAATTACAGATATCCATCCATGACTTGTACAACCATACAACCACTGATATCAATGTAAAATAAGTAAATAATTACATCTCATCAAGATAATGTTTCAAAAAAAAATATCGTACAATGTATAAGATATAATTTATATGGATCCATGGTGCATGAG
>JARHVA010000437.1:5380000-5390000 GCA_037957365.1 Torreya grandis | reverse complement strand
CTTGATATTCCATTTTTTAAAGCATCTCAAGTCCAAAGACTACCTTATCTTTCAACTTGTCCTAACTAATTGGTGTCTTATACTTATTTACAATGCTTCAAAAGGTGTCATCTTCAAAGTCGATAGGTATGATTTGTTTTAATAAAAATAAACAAATGGAAGATAATATTCCCACTTGTAATTTTGATCCCATCAAATACATATGAAAAATAACCTCTAACACCTGATTAACTCATTCAGTCTAACCATCAGCCTGTAGGTGATATCTAATGCTAGAATTTAATTGCATACCTAAACATGAATTCAAAGTTACCCAAAATTTAAAAGTAATCTTTGGATCATGATACAAAATTATAATTCCCACAAATCCATACAACCTATATACTTCTTTAACAAACCTCTTCAAAAGACTAGGTGCATCATTTGTCAAATTGCTTGGTATAAAATGAGCTACCTTGGTTAGCTTATCAACTACAACCAAGATCATATCATGTTTGTTCTATGAAAATGATAAACCTTTGAAGAAAATCCATATTTATCGCCTACCACTTCCATTTTATTATATCATGTAGATATAAAAAAACACTTGGATGCACATGTTCAACTTTCACTCATTGACATTCTATATAATGTGACACAAAATCCTTTACATCTTTCTTGATTCCATTTCAAAAATAAAGTGTTCTAAGCTATGTTGTGATCTTGGTTACTCATGGATATCCTTAATATGGGACATTGTGTAGTTCATTTAGCACCATGATCTGTATATTCTCTTGATCTATCACATACATCCTTCTATTATAACATAAAAACCATCACTATCTAATCTAAATTCTTTATATCGAGTATTCTAAGAATTCAAATACAATTATTTACTAACTTTATTATAGAATTCATCTTGTAATGAGAATTTAATCACTCGATCCTTGAAATTACTATTAATAGTATCCACAACTATTATGTACCTTTTATAACTTAGGTCATTATCTACTCTATTTTCCTTACCTTTAATATAGTTGATATCAAAATTATAATCAAACAAGAACTCCAGCAAAAATATTCAATGAAAATTCATATTTTTTGGGGTGGATATGTACTTAAGTCTCAAGTTATTCATCTTGAGCTCAAATGGTTTTCCTAGCAATTAATGCCACCAAATTTACACAGCATCAACAATTGCTACAAGTTCTAAATCATGAGTGGCATAGTTTATCTCATAAAGTTTTAGCTTCCTTGACTCATAAGCTAGCATTATACCATCTTGCATAAAGAATCCTCCTATTCCTTCCCTAGATGCATATGTGATCACTAAAAATTGACCATCATGGTTAGGAACTCTTAACACTAGTGCTAAAGTAAGCCTTATTTTAAACTCCTAAAAAATATAATTCACACTTATCTGACCAGATAAAATTTTGTTTCCTATACTAAAAACATGTAATCAGATTAACTATCTTATAAAAATTTAGAATGAACTTATTTTAATAGCTTATTAATCCCATGAAACTTCTTACCTCATGAACATTATTTAGCATCAACATTTCCAAAATGGATCTTATATTTTTTGGATCAACATAAATACCATTTGTAGAAATAATATGTTTGAGATATTTCACTCCTTCTCATAAAAATGTGCACTTAGATAAATTTCCATACAACTTGTGATTTTCCAATCATTGAAAAACTATTTCCAGATGTTGAAGATGCTCCTCTTCATTATTACAGTATATAATATTGGCATTAAAAAAGACCAAAAAAATGATGTAGATAATCTTTGAACACACTATTCATGAGATTCATGAATGTTGCTAAAGCATTTGTCAACCCAAATGGCAACACTATAAATTCATAGTGCCCATAATGAGTTATAAATTTTGTCTTCATAATATCCTCATCCCTTATCCTCATTTCATGTTATCCTAATCTAAGATCAATCTTAGAAAAGACCATTTCTCCTTACAATTGATCAAAAATATCATCTATACAAGGTAGAAGATACCTATTTTTGATATTTGCCTTATTTAACATTTTATAATCAATGTAAAGTTGAAGAGTACCATCCTTATTATTAACAAAGATAATTGGTGTACCACATATTGACACACATGGCATAATCAACCCCTTTGACAATAATTATTAGAGTTGAGACTTCATTTCAACCAATTCAATGGATGTCATCTTATAAAGTTCCTTAGATTGTGGTTCTAGTCCAAGTATGATATCGGTAGAGAAATCAAATTCACATCTAGGTGGTAATCTTTGTAATTCTTCTAGAAAGACATCATGAAAATTCCTAAGGAATAGATAATCTTTGAGAGATTATTCCTTATATTCCTCCATTTTATTTATATTGATGATAAATACTTGGTATCCTTTTACTTGAGACTTTTTATTTGCATTGTATAAATCTGTCGAAGCCTCAACTCTCTTTTCTCACTTTAAATTTGTGTCTGACTTCCAAAATTGTCCAGACACTAAATCTTATTCAGGTAATAGTCAACACTGGATTTATGTTTTACAAACTACTTGATTCCTAGGATCACATCATATGATCCTTGTAGTGCTACATATAGATCAACTATTATTATGAGTTTGATAAAACTAATATCTTCTTCGACTAAACACTTGTCAACCTTGATTTTAAAATCGTTCCCATATTATAGTGACTATGCATCTACCCTTACTCTAACTATTCTAGATAACTTAATAAGCATTTTAATAGCTAAAACACATTATGTAGCCATGATATCTATTAAAATAGAAATTAGATGTTCAATAAAATAGCTGATAGCTCTATGGGTGAAGCTTACAATTTGGCTTCTTGATTATCAACTATCGTATGAATATGATACTAAGAATTTTCCTACTAAGGAGTAGGACCTTTGTTCTTTGACTTGCCTTGAGTACACTCATGAGCATAAGAATCATCTCCACAAATGAAACAACCACTAGATGGTCGTTTCTTGTCAGACTATTGGTTTCCCTTAAAAATGTCTTTGAAACCATTACCTAGTTTCTTATTTCTTGAATCATTATTGAATTTGGCATTCAAACTTTTGAGCTGCTTCCTATAGTATCCATTCGTCTTCCTCTAGTCCTTGTATTTTAAAATTTGATTCAAAACTTCTAAACTTTTTCTTGAACTTGTCCCTGGCCTATGTAAGAGACTTCAATTTTTTATCATGTTTGACTTCCTTCTTAAAGACCAAGTCTATAATAGAATTCCCATGAATTTCCACCTGTCCATTGGTCTATTATTTCAATTCCATTATGAAATTCCTAATTATAAACCTCTCATCTACTTGGTACTGAGGTAAATACTTATAAAGTTTGGTGAATTTCTCCCAGAATTCATTAAATCATAAGTCACCCTACTTCAAATTCTATAAATTTATAAGTTTTTGGTCAAAGTATAATTTTGGAGTCCATCATGATATAAATAAAGTCACAAATTGATACCATGTGTGGTGGTCTAGTAAAGGTTCATTTATAACTTCTTGTTATCCTACCACATAGTTGCTTCATAGGCTAATTGATATGCTCCCCAAACTACTTTAGTGAGAGTCATTTCAAAATTTTAAATACTTCTCCATCTCAGTCAACCATGCTTCAACTTTGTCACCCAAAATAGTTCTATAGAACTTAGGTAGACTCACCTTTTTAATATCTCTATCCAACTTTGTAGCTACCTATGCTCTTATATTCTAGGGTTTTTCATAGTCAATGAGATTTTCTTCAGGTTCTTCTTGATGTTCTTCCTCTTCTTGTCTATGAACCTCCAACTCCATGGCTGTAATCTAGTCTCTGGGCTCATTCACGGATATGAGAATTTGATCCAACATTGTTGTTTGCTTAGTAAAAAATCAATTAGGATCAAAGGGAGGGTTGCTAGAATACAAAATTTTTCTTTCTCTATATCTAGTATCAAATCTCTATTGACAACTCTAGACATGTGAGGAAATGAGAATCCCATGCTCTCAATGTAATTTTTGTGAGAAGAAAAAATAAGAGGTGGAGCCCTGTGGCACTCTCTTTATCTAGTTAATTATGTCATTTAAAAAATATTAGTCATGAGAAATCTTGGAATGACCTTTTTATGCATGACGTGTAATGACATACTAAAAGGAACTTCTACACATTTTGAATCTCTTCCATGGTACCAAATTACAATCTAAGGCATTGAGCCATATAGGTAAAAGCATTTAGCTTTTAATAATAAAAGGAAAAGAATTTTTTAAATATTTATAAATCATAAAAACAGTTAGAGAAATAAAATAATAGCATTGGAATTTTCTTCTTCTTTGGTACAAAATATATGCTCAACAGTTGCAGTCTGTATGCTCAGTGCATTACTTGATAGCAATTTTTAAAAAAAAGATAACACAATAGTAGCAATGGTAGATTTTTAAATTCATAGAGCACACATAAGCTATGAGGCTTGGAGAGATGATAATAAATATTTGAAGGCATACACTATTACATTTCAATTTGGATGCCAAATATAAATCAACATTGAAAAAAAAAGTTAGTTTTAATATATTTATTAGTTTATAGATTAAAGAAAGTAATTTATAAGCTTTATAATTTGAAACTAACATTTTTAGCCTAAAATCATACTTTTCATATAATTTTTGCTATATTTTTTACTCAAAAATATCTATCCTTCCATCAAAACTACCCATTAAATCATTTCTTAGTAGCAATTTTCATTGAAAACCACTTTTAGGAAAAACTATGGTTTTGTGAGGAAGGTAGGTTTTTTATTTAAAATTAGAAATTTGAGATTTTATATACAAGTTTTATTTTTAAAATATTGTAATTATCCATAGGTGAGTTGTAGAGGATTTTTTTTTGTAAAGTATAGTTTATGGGTTCAAACCCTACCAAAAAAAAGAAATAATTGATTTTTAGCTGAGCCGTCCAAATTTAACAATCCACTAAATTTAGTTATAGCTAACTAAATTAGAGGAAAAATTCATTAAAAAAAAATGAAAAATAAAAAATAAAATAAAAAAAATTGTTTATTAAAAAATGGAAAAAGGCAAAATTTAAAAACAAATGATTTTTTACCAAAAAGAGGCCAAATAACCCAAAAACAAAAGAGTGAATTTTAAATTCTACAAGTATTTTTAATTTCATTTTCAAATTATATTATAAAAAATTGTAATTTTTATTGTATTGCAGAAAATCATGAGTTTTTAAAATTGATGTAGTGTTCGGTCATAACAATGACTCTAATTCACATTTATGTGTAATGACATTAGACTTGAGTTACTATATACAACACCTGATATAGTTACAATAATGATGTCTAGGAATTGACTCTTTAAAACTTCATAAAGATATAAGGCACATACATTCATAGTCTTCACTTCATTTACCTATTCATTACAATCAAAAGGCATAAATCTTGATAGGTGGAATTTCTAAGTATATAGTGAAGTTAGAGGTACATATGTGAAAATTCATCTATATAAGTACTATTGATTGAATGAACCCTTTTCAGTATTGTTTAGGTACCAAATATCAAATTATTTCCCATACATTTATTCCTCTTTCCCATACTATTGAGTATATAGAAAGGGTGAGGTTATTAGCTATACTGATGGGTATAAAGGAAGGGCATGTATAAATAAAGGTATATTATATCAGTTTGATGGTATATAGAAAGGGAGACCTATATACCTAGAGTGATAATTAACCAATCCATCTCCTGTAGTCTTGAGAATGGCTTTAAAGTCTCCAAAATTATTTTTAGTGTATTCTAATCTCTTCAAATGTGATAACTACTTTGATTGGAATACAAATCTCAGAACTCAAATGGAATTTGAATAAATTTGGTTTGTAATATATGCCTCATATAATCAACATGCAACATATGTTGATCAATAACATAATTTTGATAAAGTTAACCCAAAGGCTAAGTTGATAATCATGTTTAGAATATCAGATGAAGTCTAACCACACATTCGTGAAGCCAAAACAACTAAAGAAGCTTGGGACAAGCTATAAACTGTATATGAGGCCAAAAATGAGAGTAATATTCTACATATACAAAGTCAACTCCACTCTCTCAAATTGAGATTAGGAAAAATAGTGGAGGCCTTTTTAAAACATGTATCAATGCTGAGGGCATCATTTTAATCCCTAGGTGAGACAATTTCAGATGACTGTGTTGTACCTATTATTTTGGGAGCACTAACACCCTCATAAAATATTTTTTGTGACCACTTTGACTGCCATATAACATAATCCATTTTTTAAAAATTTGGTAAATATGTTGCCATAGGAAGAGTCTTTCAATACTCATGACAACCAAGAAGAACATGTAATGGATCTTCATCAACATAAAGGTAATGAACCAGTCAAATGTTCATTAAAACCTAATCCAAGGCAAAATTCATAAGGAGTAAAATCATAAAAATAATGTCTCTTTTGTGGTCCTCAGGTATATGAAATTAAATATTATTGGTATAATGCCTTGAAAAAAAGGATCTTCTAGTGGTCAAACATCTACTAACCAACAATCATCCCTTCAATCATTAAGTAAGCAATAAGGATAGAAAAAGCGGACCTGACAGAAGAAATCAAACCAACAAGGCCATATTGTTTAACAAGAAGAATATGACTTGATGCACTCTTCATATCTCCATGATGAATCCACATTACAAAATGACATATGGTATGTTGACTCAGGTGAAACATAACACATGGTAGGTATAAAATATCATTTTTTCACATTAAAGGACATACTCAAAAAAATTCATGTTTTTTTTATGTTATGATACCTCATACAATGTAAAAGGAATTAGTAACATTGGATTACCCCTAGGCATGCAAACATGTATACTCATATAAGTTCTCTATGTACCTGGTCCATCCAAAAAATTATTATCAATCAATCAAATCTTAGACCATAATTTGAGTATTGACTTTGACTGTAAAGGTGAAAAAAAAATGTGTTTGATAAGAGACAAATCTATAAACTCCAAAATTTTTGGACGATCATCCAACATGAACCATATGTTTTAGACTTATTTCATTAAAAAAAAAATTAGCCCTCATAACAAAGGAAACAAACTCAACAAACTTGTGTCCTAGAAGATTTGGCCACATCATTTTTTGATATCTTGACAAATTACACCACTACAACATGGTAATAGGATACAAAACTCTTTAAAAGGGTTCAAACAAATGTCATGATTGCATAGTAGGTAAGAAACATAGTGTTCTATTTCAAAAAATTACCTATAGATTCAATGGCAAACTTGATCTAGTTCACATCAATTTGTACGGACCAATGTCACCTAGCCATGTTGGATTTAAGTACTTCATTCTCTTTGTTGATGATTATTCCGTAAAAATTTGGGTCTAATGTGTGAGAAAAAGATTCAAGCCTTTGAAAGTTTCAATAAATTCAAAGTGGTTGTTGAAATAAAATCTATAAAAAAAATCAAGACCCTTCACTCAGATCGTGGGGGAGAATTCACTAATAGTGAGTTAAAATTTTTTTTGAAAGAAAATGGCATTCATCATCAAATGACTCCTCTACATAAACCACAATAAAATTCAAGTTTTCAATGGAGGAATCATACTATTATATAAATGGTATGTTGCATGATAGATGATTCAGGATTGATAAAGGCATTTTGGGTAGAAACTGTCACAACTATTGTATATTCACTCAATAGAGTACCCATTTTAGCTCTTGAGGGAGTAACTCCACATGAATCTTGGTAAGGGAAAAATCCATCTATAACGCATCTTCAAGGTTTTGGATTCCAAGCAAATATGCACAGTATAAATTTAAATAGATTAAACTTGATATGAAAGTAAAAAAATATGTGTTCCTAGGGTGTAGTGAAGAAACACTTACCTATATACTCATGGATCTTAAAAATAGACAAATATACACTAGCAGAGATGTTAAGTTCCTTGAAAATAAATAAGAGTAAGTTCCTTCTATAAATTCACCTATTAAACTAATCAGTCCAATAGAAAATATAGAATATGTTAATATCCTAGATGAATACAATAATTATGATGGGAATGATGGTGCAGCTCCACCACCCATAAGAAAAACTCAATTTATGCCTAAATTTTATATAAATACACTCAAATATGCAAAATTAAATGGTGTTATAAACACGTCCACCACTAGGCCAAAGACTCGTAGTATGGCTTGAGTTGATGTCAATTTGGGATTAATGAGTACAGTTGTTGAATATATCAATCACTCTATAGTTCAAGAAGCCCTATAGTTGAAACCTTAGAAAGATGATATAGATGAAAAATAAATTTCAATGACAAAAAATAAAACATGAAAATTTATAGATCTTCCACCAAGGAAGAAGCCAATCAGATGCAAATGGATATTCAAAATGAAGTATAAAGCAAATGGCATTCTTGGAGAGCACAAGGCAAGATTAATTATAAAGGTGTGTGCTTAGAAAGAGGGCATTGATTATGAGGAGACATTTTTTCCCACAATAAAGATTAAAACTATCAAGATGATTTTTTTTCTAGCTACACATTTTGTCTAAAGAGTCCATCAAATAGACGTGAAAAGTGCCTTCCTTAATTGGGATATACAGGAATAAGTCTACATGACTCAAACAAAAGGTTTTATAAAATTAGGAAAAGAAAATAAAGTTTGTACACTTGTCAAATCACTGTATGGTCTTAAACTGGATCCTAGGGTATGGTATATGAAGATTGATCAACATCTTTCAAACATGGATTCAAAAAGGATTCCATATGATCCCAATCTCTACATCAAATAGAAAGTGGGGAGATAGTAATTACCATTGTATATGTTGATGATCTAGTCATCACTAGTAATTTAGTGAAGATGATTGAATCAATAAAGAAAGATCTAAATCGATCATTTGACATGAAATGTCTTGGGATTTTACATTTATTGTCTTAGCTTAGAAGTTTGGTAGAGATAAATTACATTTTTGTATCTGAAATCAAATACATCAAGATAATACTTGTGAAATTTCACATGATGGATATAAAACCAATTTCCACACCTATGGAGATCAAACTTCAGTTGTCTTGACTAGATCTATTACCATAGGTAAATATAAATCTATATCAATATCTGATGGGTAGTCTCATTTACCTAACCTACACTAGGCTAGACATTAGTTATGTTGTTATTTATCTCTCAAATTTCATGCAAGAGCCTAAGATAAATCATTATAAAGTATCAAAGTGAGTATGGAGGTACATCAGAGGAACTATGGATTTTGGCTTAGAATACAAGAGGAATGATAAATTTTTCTTGACATGATACTCAGACTTAGATCATGCATCGAACATTGATGATAGGAAATCTACATCAGGTTTTGTATTCTTTTTGGGATCTAGGCTGATATCATGGGGAAGTAATAAAATAAATTATGTTTCAAGGTATTCCATAGAATAATAATATCATGTCCTAAGAGGAGCTATATATGAAGTGTTTTAGCTTAGATGTATACTTGAAGGATTTAAATTATAATAAAATTAACCCATAATTTTTCATTTAGATAATGAAGGAGTAGTGAATATTATTCACAACTTGGTATTTCATGAATGCACTAAATATTTTAATGTGCAAGTTCATTTCATCTATGAACATGTTTAGAACAACAACATCGAACATTTCCTAATAGATCAATAATGTGCAATTATTTTTACTAAAACACTTGCTCGACAAAAACTTAAGGCATTCAGAGAATTTCTCTGCTATTTACATGAGATAATGTTGAATTAAGGAGAGGAAATATTGAGGTGATTAATTCACCATAATAAATAAATAACTAATAATTTATTAGTTATATTTGTTTGTAGTTAGTAATTAGTAAATAGTTACTTACTATAGATAGGTAGTTAAATTATTTTAAGAATTACATATGATTATTTTTTAATTTGGGCATGTTGTTTTACCTGGATAGTTATTTAAGAGGTAGGTTTATTAATTTGATAATGATCATATTAAGATTCTAAAATC
>JARHVA010000437.1:5265000-5375000 GCA_037957365.1 Torreya grandis | reverse complement strand
ATAGTAACAATTAATTATAACAAATCATTTTCTTTCTACGAATTAAACATAGGTAAGTCATTATCTATATGACTAATAAAATTCAATTATATTCCATTATTAGAAATACGGTAAATCACATATATTATAACTACACATGATGATTAGGCCATACACAATTGTAAGTGAATCATGAATTCCATAACATGACATAAACACATAGCACCACAACACAACCACATGAAATTAATTTTACATAATCATTAAACTAAGCTAACCATGTGTACATAATTCTAAATACAACCAATCATCATAAACATACTAACATTAACAATTATATTATGCATCTAGTATTCAATATTTAATGTGATATGTGTAGGGTTATATCCGTTCCTCTATCATCTCCTGATATATCCATCTCCATCACCATCTTCGATGATGCTCTCCCACCATCACCCTTTGAGGGAAGAATCTCTCCTACTTCCAACTCATGAAAAATAGGTAGTTAGTGCATACATCACAACATATATATCATAAAATATTGATAAACAATAAATCAACATAATCACAATGTAAAGAATATACACTACAACTAACTCATAGTAATGCAATCATGCAATCAAAGTAACATACATATGTCTTATAACAACATATGACTTATAGTTAAACCATCTAATAATCAAATCAAATCTTCAACTAAAAATATCCATGAATAATCAAGTAAGTTTTTTTAGCGAGAAATCAGTATGCAAAAATTCAAAGACAATGAAAAATAATAAAAGTTATAGATCTAAGCAAGGGTATAGACATTAACAATAAAAAATTATAAATCTTAAATACTTGAAATTATAACCATATGAAAGAGACTACAATAAACAAGTATATGATACATCTTATCTGAAAGTATGACACTTAAATAACTAAAAAGATGAATTATAACAATAGTTTCATAATTACATTGATATTCATTTTATGTCTTTTTCCCAAAACTTCTATGAAAATGTAAACCTAAAATAGGGGAATCATAAAACAAGGAAAAATATAATAAAATGGTCATTTCTTACCTAAAAATTATGTGACCTTCCCATATAGTGTCTTCCTCATATAGTTGGAAAAGGGTTTACAGAAGCAATGGTTTCATTGTATTGTTAGGCAATCAATTCAAGGTCATGGACTTCCAACTCGTAATCTTCTCTTAATGAGACAAAAAAATTAAGTTCATTATTAGATTTCACTATGGTACATAATGCAAAAAGTAATTGATGGTTGTTTTAAAGTTTCAATATAGGTAAACAACTAAACTGAATTGTATAAAAAGTCAGGGAGGTATCAGACCCCACTAGACAGGATGTATTTGAATAGATGAATATAATAGGTATATGATGTATTACTTATGCTCTGTTAATGTGAGAATATGAATAAAGTTGTACAATAAAATAAAATGAAAAGTAATTGGTATCAGTTCTCTCAATTTTAGTGAGGAATGGTTGGTGGTCAAATTAAAATTATAAATTGTATTAAAAATATATATATATATATATTTTTTATTTTTACTTTTAATTTTTTGTAAGATATTATAGTTTTAAATTAAAATAATTAATTATATAATCCATTAAAATGTTGAGATTAATGTATTATTTAAATTATTTTAAAATTTGATATTAAATTTTTAAGAATATTTTATAGATGATGTTATGTACTATTTTATATTACATATGATGCATTTGAATAGACAAATAAGATAGACATATGCTATAATATTTGTGGTATGTCTGAATATGAATAAAGTTGTAGAATAAAATAAAATGTAAAGTAATTGGTATTGGGTCCTTTAATTTTAGTGTGGAATGGTTGGTGTCTATGATAATTAAAATTTACGAATTATATAAAGAAAGTGTATACGGTTTTTATCTTTATTTTTTAAAACTAAAAAAAAGGTATATGATTCATCATATAAGTAGAATATTTATATATATTATATAAAAACAAATTTTTTAAGATTGAATTTAAATAATAAAAATTAAAAAATAGTCCTTTGAAAATAAATTATTGACTCTTAAATTACTACTAAATTATAAAGTAAAACATTATAATATAATTAAAATTCTATCTAATTCCACACACGTCTAATCATGTGTCGTAAAAGAGGAGCCATAATATGATAGGTTAAATTTAGTATGTTAAAATTTATAATATATCAATACCTAAAATTATATTTAGGCAATTGAACATAATACCCAAAGAATGGTATGCTCAAAAGGAAGGGATCTAGCAATCTAACTTTGTTTCAAATAGAACTATCATAAATGTTTGAAATTTTATGATTAATTTATAGAAGACAATGTTAGGGCACTCAATTTTCAAAGTGTTGTAGTCATTTTTGTATATATATATATATATATAATTAATGAGCGTACATTATATATATTTTTATGTTGAATAAAATGTTTTTATAAAATTTTTAATTTATTAAGAAATTATATTTATAAATATTTTTTTATTACTAATATTTTAACAGTGCAAAAATCAGAAAAAGAATTAAGCTTAAATTGATATTAACGATAGATCATTTTTTAGGGTGAAAATTCTAAGTCCAAAAGTATATGGAAAGAATTTTAAATTGAAAAAATATAAAATATATTTTAAGAACTGCTATCGATTCCAAATGCTAATGAAGCTATCAATTAAGCATCACTTTAGGTCTAACATAACCTCATATTCAAGGTGAGCTTTCCAATGATGAGAAAGATAATAAGAATAATTGATTTCTTAATAATAGCTTTAAACATACAATAGAATGTGTGCACATCTTATAATTAGATACATCATAATATTTTGGTCCTCAAAACTTATTGATTTCCTAATGATAACTTTAAACATACATTGGAGTGCATGTGAATTATAATAAAATACATTGTAATATTTTCACATCAAGAGAGACCCAAGTATAGGATGATAAAGTGATTTCATAAGAATCCTAATAAATTGTGAAGCTTTTGAATCCATTGAAATAGATGTTAGACTAATGTTTTAATAATGGATCTCTCCTTTTATCCATAGCTATGATCACAATTCATGTATAGTATTTGTTGTTATAAATATTACATACTTGTTAATAATGAATTAAAGTTCCTATCAAGATTAAAAATTATAATAAATTAATATTTGAAATAATAATTTAGAAATGATTTATATTTATTTCATTGAACTAATTATAAATCATGCATAAATAAGATTCAATTGGGTATTAGAATTGATATGCAAAATTTATTAAAAATAAAAATAAAAAATCTGTTTTTAGTCACTATTATTTTTAGTAAGTTTCATATGCAAGCATGTGCAACTCTAAAAATCTCCTAAAATATTCTAAACACTAAAATTAACCTATAGAACAAATTTCAACTGAACTTCATGTCTATTCATTAAAATATACAATTTTTAAAAATAAATAAATCTCAAAAAAATCATTAAACTGTAATTTCAGACCCTCAGATGGTCTTCTTTGGCCTCTGATAATTTTCAAAAAAAATGCGTTTAAGAAGAAATTACATCTTAACATTGTAAAAAAAATTTTGAGATGCTTTTCTTAGCATGTGGAAGAGCTCAAATAGAGCTACGCATAAAAATTTATGGCCTCCAAAAGCTTGGCTTATTTTTCTATATCATTCTCTTCTCGTTGAAAATAACACAGCTCCTGCGAATTTCCCCGATTGTACTCTTGATAATGTTCTTTTTCAATATTATTTAATTCTCATTCTATAATCCAAGTGTTGTCTTCTTTCTGTAATCCTTCCCACTAGACCAAATACTTGTTATAATTACTTTGCCTTGTGCTTACTGTTTTCATATCCAAAACCTGCACTATCTTTTCATTTTTTTTTGGAACCTGATGCTACCAATTTAATTCTTCATCATTTTCACCATATTCTTCATGGAATTTATATAAATCTAAAAGATTATAGATATAACAAAATTTAGTGGTAAACTCACCTCATATGCATTATTATTTATTTTCTTCATAATTCAACATGGACCAATTTTCTTGTACTTCAACTTGTTATATATACCTTTTAGAAATATTTATTTCCTCAAGTAAACCATTACCAAATCTTTTTTAAATACCTTGTATCTTCTTTTGACATCTGTTGATGCTTTATATTTCTAATTACTTTCATGCAATTTTTTTCTTTCTCCTCGCAAATGTTGCATATGCTCTACAAATACTTTTACATCATCACTAATTCAATCTACAATTGCTAATTGTACCAAGTATCAAATACCCATATAATTTATCCCATAACCAATTTCAAATGGTGATTTCCCTATTGATCTACTCATTAAACTATTATATGTAAACATAGTTTGTGGTAAAGTTAAGTCCCATTGTGTCAGCTTATTTCCCAATATGCATCTAAATAAATTTCTTAAGCTCCGTTTCAAAATTATTGTCTATACAATATTTTTGGGTGATATACACTACTAAATTATAGCTTAGTACCCATATTCTTCCACAAAGTCCTCCAAAAATGACTTAGAAATTTTGTGTCCCTAGCTAAAGTAATAGTTTTTGGAACACCATGCAATCTCACAATATCCTTAAAAAATAATTCTGCAACTCTAATGGCACCATTTGTTTTATTACATGAAATGAAATGAACTATTTTAAAAAATTTATCTACAACAACAAAAATTGAATCATTATCTCTATGTGTGTTTGGTAATCCCAACACAAAATCCATACTCAAATCTGTCCATGGTGCTCTTGAAATTGGTAACGGCATGTATAGTCTAGTATTTTGTGCATGTAATTTACCCACTTGACATATCTTACATCTAAAATCATACCTTATCATATCTCTCTTCATCTTTGTCCAAAAATACTTTTCCTCTACCAAAGCTATTGTCTTAGTATTACCAAAATATCCAGCCAAACCTCTATTGTGTAATTATCTTATTATATTATCTCATAGAGACCCAACTAGAATGCATAATTATTTTCCTTTGAATAGATGACTTTATTTTATAAGATACTCACCATGAATAATATATATCCCACCTATTAATAGATTCCTACACTGCTTAACTACCTTGCCAAAATATAGATCAATATCATATTATTCTTTCATAGCTTCAAATCTAACTACTTCACTCACCATAGTAGTTAGTAATACTACTCTCCTTATCAACGCATCAGGTACCTAATTATGTTTTCCTAATTTATGTTTTAACATAAAATTATACCCCTATAAGAAAGATACCCACTTTGCATGCCTACTATTCAACTTGTTTTGGGTATTCATATACTTCAAAGCCTCATGATCTGTAAATAAGATAAACTCCTTAGGCACCAAGTAATGCCTCCATTGTCTTAATACTTGTATAATTTCATAAAGTTCAAGATCATAGGTAGATTACTTTGTTATTAACTCATTCAAATTCTGACTAAAATATGCTATTGACATTCTTTCTTGACTCAACATAACACCAATTCACACAAATAAAACATCACAATTAACCTCAAACACTTTGTTAAAATTTGTCTTTCGATAATCTTATTCTTAAAAATTTCAAAGCATTCTATGGCTATTTTAGTCCATGAAAATTTCTTCTCTCTTATGTAATCTATTATTCATGCCACAATACTAGTAAAAGTTTTAATAAATTTTTTGTAAAAAGTTTCTAAACCATGGAAACTTCTTACCTATATAATGCTTTTTAGAATAGGTCACTCAATAATTGTCGTTATCTTTTCTTCAACCTTTCTCACTCCATCTACTGAAACTACAAATCTCAAAAATACTAAATTGTTCTACATAAATCTGCACTTCTTTAAATTTGCATACAACTTCTTCTTTCTTAGCAAATATAATACCATTATAAAATGTTGTAAGTGTTATTTTTTAGTATTAATGAATATCAAAATATCATCAAAATAAACATCCACAAACTTACTAATATATTATCATAACACTATGTTCATCATCACCATAAATGTGCTAGGTACATTACATAATCAAAAGGGCATCACCTTCCACTCATATAAGCCATCCCTAGTCTTGAATGCAATTTTCTATTCATCTCCTTCATGAATTTGACTTTGATAATAACCACTCCTTATTTAAATCTTGGTAAAATATTTTTGTCTTACAACCACATCCATCATATCATCTAAATGAGGTATAGGAAATCTATATTTGATTGTAATTTTAATAATGGCTCTACTATACACACACATTTTCTCTCCTCCATCTTTCTTTGGAGTTAGTAACACTAGTGTCGCATATAGACTCTTATTCTCCCTTATCAGCTTCTTTCTCAGCAATTTAATAACTTGTTTATTTAATTATGCATATTCTACTAGACTCATCCTATAAGTTGCTTGATTGGGTAGAGCTAATCCTAGAATAAAATCAATGTGATGATGAATATCTCTCTTCAGTGGTAAACCATTTGATAACTCATCAGTCATAACATTAGCATATTCTTTCAACACTCTTGTTGTTTCTATTAGTATTTGCACCATTTTTGTTTCTTCATTATTTGATATTAATACATAATAACAACATGCCACCTTCATATCTTAGATAAGTTCTTTAGTAGAGAGCATGCTTTCTATCTTCTCTTATTTTTTAAGAGGTAACAAAACTATCTTTGTACAACCTTTCTAAAAAGTGTATGTGTTATTTTCTCCATCATGAATTATTTTCCTGTCAAATTACCATGCTATCCCCAATAACACATGGTATGCATCCATCAAAATAACATCACACCATATTTAATCATTATAAGTTTTTGCTATGAAAAACTTGATTAAACACCTTTTATTTACTGTAACCTCATTCCCTTTCTTAAACCATGAAATCTTATAAAGATTAGGTTTCTTTTCACATTGTAAATATAATTTATCTATGATTTTTTTAGAAACCATATTTTCACAACTACTACCATCTATAATTACTTTTCATATCTTTCCACCTGAAGTACATCTTGTTCAAAAAATATTTGATCATAACCATGCATCACCACCATATTTATTATGCACTTATTCCTTACTTGGAATGATTATTGTTCTTCTCATTATGAGATTATCTCCAACATCTAATGGTGCAATTTCAGTATTTCGGTCATCTATCTCAGCCTCAACTAGATCACCCTCGGACGATCCTCTTACCTCATTTAATAATCTTGATAGTGCAGACATTTAAATTTCTTATGCCCTTCTTCTCCACACCTGTAACAAATATGAGATCTATGCTAATTTAGGAACCATCCTCTAGCACCACCATAATGTCATCCTCTCTGAATCCCTCTTCCTCTTTGTTGGTATTGAAACCCTTCCCCAATCTCATATTTCCTTTTTACACCATGTGATGATTCACCTCTATTAGTATTAGACCCACCTATAGTAGTATTAAACCTACCTCATCCTCTTATTGGAGGGGATCCACCTCTTCTTGGACCAAGAGATGTTCTTTTGAAATTTTATCTATTTTATTTTTATTCTACATTCAAAGATAATTGGTAAGCCTCCTTCATGCTAAGTATTTTATGCATGCTTAATTCATATTGAATAGTCATTTTCAAACCATTTACATACCTTGAAGCCATATGCTCTTCTATTTCATCATGCTCCACTCGTATGGAAAGCTTATAAAACTCATCTGTATACTCTTGTATATTGTGATCATTTTGTCTCAAATTTTGGAATTTTCTGTATAGGCTTTGTGTATAATCCATAGGAATAAATTTCTCTTTCAACTTATTCTCCATCTTTTTCCATGAAATAATCTTCTCATTACCTTTTCTATGTCTCTCTTTCTGCAAGTGATCCTACCAAATCATTGCATAACCTTTCAATTTTGTGCATGCAAACTTTACCTTCTTATCTTCTCTCATAGTCTTGCACTTAAAGCTTTAACTGTTTCATACTATTCACCCAATCTATCCACTCTTCTAGTTTTCAACTACCTCCATAATCTAGAACATCAACTTTGATTCCTTCATTTTTTCTTTCTATATCCTGAACCATCATTTCTTCCATCAATGGTGGCTAGTCTTGTTCTTCTCCTTCTTAATTAATATTTTCATCACGATCTGTTCCTTGCTCAGCTTTATCACCACCATATCTTTTTCTCTAATTGGTCATAACCTCGATTAATTATTACACTTACCTTTGTAGATCTTTTATAGTCTGGTTCATTTGTGCAATGCCTCCTCATCCTCTCACCATTTCTTACACCTCCAAGATTCAACCTTTCTCTAATACTAGATAATAAACCAAAATTACTATCAAGACCAAAAATTACAATAGGCCAAGATCTTAAACAATAACTCAGAATTGATTCATATTGATTGCATTGAAATAATTTTAAGCTATGCATAAATAAACCTTAATTTAGAATTAGAAAAAATATAAAATCTAAAGTAAAATCTATTTTTAGAAACTTCTATGTTTACTAAGTTTTGCATGCAAGTGTGTATAACTTTGAAAATCTCATGAAATAGTCTAAATACTAAAATTAACTTATAGGATAAATTTCAACTGAAGTTCACATCCGGTCATATAAATATATAATTTTTGAAAATAAATAAATCCTGAAAAAATCATTAAACTATAATTTTAGACCATTAGATAGTCTCATTTGGCCACCTGAAATTTTAAAGAAAAATATTCTAAATAGAAAGTACAACTTAATACCGTAATGAACTTTCAAAACAATTGTCTTAATACATAAAAGAGCTCAATCAAAACTATGAATCAAAAGATCTGACATCTAAAAATTTAACATATTTTTCTATATCAATCATGGATAACTACCTTTTTAAGATTATTTATAAAAGTTATGAAAGAAAAATATTGCATGAGCATGCTCTTTTTCCCGAAATTATAATCTAATGTGTCTTAGGCCATAGTGTGATTTCAAATAAATATTTTGAAAATGAGGCTTTGTAAAAAATATCCAAGTTTTCATTACATATTTAATTAAGTAATTTAAAAAAAAATAAAAAATAGTAAATTCGATAAAGTTAAGGAAATTATAAAATATTAAGACAATTTTAATAAATTTAATTAAATTAAGAAAAGATTAATAATTTAAAAATTTAAAAAAAAAAAACTATAGGTAATTCTAAATAAATTCATTCCAATACATTTAAAAGAAATTCAAAAAATAGTAAAATTTATCCAAATTTTGACAAATTATGTAAAATTGGAAAAGAAATTTAAAATATGTTTTTTAAGGATTTAAGGAAATTTTAAAATATCAGGGTAAAATTGTGAAAATATGAGAAATTTGAAAAATATCAACAAATTTAGAATCAAAAAAATAAGGAAATTTAAAATAAAATACATTAATAAATTTAAATTATCAAATAAGAAAAAAAAATGATCGAATTTATGAGAAATTTAAAAAAAATAAAGGAAAATTAGGTAATACTAGTATAAATTTAAAAAATTAGTATAAAATTTTAAATTTTTAATTTTTAAATAGAGAAATTGAAATGTTAGGTTAAATTAGAAAAAAAATAAGAAAACTTAAGATAAAGTCAAATAAATATGGCAATTTTAAAAAAAAGGTGAAACTTTTTGAATTTTTCCAAATTATATAAATTAAGGTAATTTTAAAAACTTGCATTCAGTATTGGAAAAATTAAGGAAATTTAAAAAAATAGTAAAATTTTGAAAAAATTGGAAGAATTTGAAATTTTAAGTAATTTTGGAAAAAAAAAAAAGATAATTTATTTAAAAAAATATAAAACCAACATAAAGTTGGAAAATTTTTAAATAATTTGAAAATTTAATTAAATTTAGCTGAAATTAAAATAATTTATGAAAAATTCAAGAAATTAATTGAAATTTAACACATTTTAATAAAATTTTATAAATTTATGGGAATTTATTGAAATTAAATATAAATTTGAAAAATATCAAAAAAATTAAGTTTCAAATAAATAAGTGAAATTCAATAAATTAGGAAATTTTTAAAAAATTAAGAAAGATTTATAAAATTAAAGAAAATATGATAACATTAATGATTTTTTTTAAAAAATTAGAATGAAATAAAAAAATTAAGAAAAGTTGGAGAAAAATAATAATTTTTTTTAAGAAAATGGTAAATTGTGACATATTTGAAAAAATATGGAAAATGAAGGTAAAATTAAAGGGAAAAAAAAATGAAAATTAAGTAATATTAGTATAAATTTAAAAAATTAGTATAAAAATTTAAATTTTTAATTTTTAAATAAAGAAATTGAAATGTTAGGTTAAATTAGGAAAAAATAGGAAAACTTAAGATAATGTCAAATAAATATGGAAATTTTAATAAAAAGGTGAAACTTTTTGAATTTCTCCAAATTATATAAATTAAGGTAATTTTAAAAACTTGCATTCAGTATTGGAAAAATTAAGGAAATTTAAAAAAATAGTAAAATTTCGAAAAAATTGGAAAAATTTTAAATTTTAAATAATTTTGGAAAAAAAAAAAGATAATTTATGAAAAAAATATAAAACAAACATAAAGTTGAAAAAATTTTAAATAATTTGAAAATTTAATTAAATTTAGCTGAAATTAAAATAATTTATGAAAAATTCAAGAAATTAATTGAAATTTAACACATTTTAATAAAATTTTATAAATTTATGGGAATTTATTGAAATTAAATATAAATTTGAAAAATATCAAAAAAATTAAGTTTCAAATAAATAAGTGAAATTAAATAAATTAGGAAATTTTTAAAAAATTAAGAAATATTTAAAAAATTAAAGAAAATATGGTAACATTAATGATTTTTTTTTTTAAATTAAGAAAAGTTGGAGAAAAATAATAATTTTTTTTAAGAAAATGGTAAATTGTGACATATTTGAAAAAATATGGAAAATGAAGGCATTGCCAACTAATTAAGGATATTTTTACCAATTCAAAAGGAAATTAATAATATAATAAAAAAATAAGATGAATTAAAAAAAAGGGTAAATTTAAAGATAATTTTTAAAATAAAATAAAACCAAAAAAATTATTAGCAAATTAAAAAAAATTAATGAAATCCAAGGAAAATTAAGATAATTTAAGGAAAATATAAAAAAATTATACAAAATTAAAAAAATAATAACGTTAATTAAAAGAAGGAAACTTTTTTAAAAATTAGATTAATTTTTTTATATTGGAGAAAATTAGGAAAAATATGAAAAATTAAGATAAATGTTAAAAAGTTAGACTTTTTTAGTTGTTTATAGTTTTATAAATTTTATATTATTTATAATTTTTATGGCCATATACTTATTTTTCTTTTAATTTTTAAATTTTTTAATATTTTATAATTAATTTAATTTTGGTTTTTTTTTAAATAAAATATTATACGAAACATGTTTATATTTTCTAAATTTTTTAGGCTCTTTCATTACAAAGTTTATATGAAAAGTTTATTATTGAAGGATGGTTTTCGACTATTGGGATAGTGGTGACTTCCAATTGAAATAAGCCAACAAAAATATATATATAGAATCTCATAATCTTAATTTCATTAAGGGAAAAAGATGACCAAAACTATAAATGCTATGGGCTTCTAATGAGCATGCATTTGATTTTTTAGTATCATATTTTTAATTATTTTTTATTAAATAATATTTGAATATATATATATATATATATATATATATATATAGGTAGGTAGGTAGGGGAGGATGATTGTGAAGAGTGCCCCCACCTTGCCATTTGTAATTATAGGGATCCTCTTTTTGAAAAAGTAAATGGTAAATAGTGGGGTTATATCAAGACACTTATATGCTTTTTAAATTGATTTTAAAATATATTTTGTAAATACAAAGTTTAACATTGATTTATGTTTTATGATGTATTTTATGATATTAAAAAAAAATGATTTTCTTTTATGTAGGGTAAGTGTGAAAACATCTTATATTATAAGTGAAAGAGTGCAATTATGAATAGATGGCCATGATTACTGGAGTTCTTATTGAGGGAATGCTTCTCTTCTTTGTATAACTTTATGAAGTGAATGTGTTCATTGGGGATGATTTTGGATGTGTCATTGAACATAATTATATATTTTTCAGTATTAATAGATGATCATGAATTGTAGGTTTTCCTCATTTAAATAATTCGGCTCATCTTTACAAAAAAATTAGGAATTGAAGGTGTTGATATTGTGAATGGTTTTTGGAGGTGTGTATGAGAGTGATTTTATTTAAGGTTGAGATTAGGGATAAGATAATGTAATTAAATATGATGACCTTAATGTATGCAATCAATTATGGTATTGGATGAATCATGATATTATGATTTTAAAATTATTTTCTTATTTATATTATTATAAATTTTACTTTGTTATTGTGTTGGTTTATTATTATTTTTATATGTTTATTTTATGTTTGTATTGATTTTTTCATCTAAAAAATTATGATATAGAATATTTTTCAATTTAATAAATAGTGTTATAATTGACATTAACATTATAATTACATAATTATACATATAAATATTATAGTTGTATAATATAGGAATATAATTTTATAATAAATGATATTGAATAATTTTCATTAATTAAAAATAGTTATTTTTCAATATAATTATAAAAATTATTGTCAGACTTAAGTCATATTTTAAGTCAAATTACTATCACACATAAAGTCAAAATTAGTGTCAAACTTAATGTCAAAATCAGTGTGGCATTTAAAGTCTCATTTAAGTTGGACCTAGTTACACTTTTAAAGTCACCTTAAATTTGGATATAGTGTTATAGTTCAAGTCAGATTTAGTGATGGGATTAAATTTAGACCTAGTGTTGTACTTAAATTCATATATTTTTGCACATAAGGTCAAACCTAATGTCAAACTAAAGATAGAGCTTCAGTCACTTAGTAGAGTCATGCCAAAGTTACCCCTAACATCACCTACAAGGGATATTAGAGCGATATTAAAGTGACCTTAGGAATGACTTTAACCCATCTTTAGACCAATTTTATATAAATGCCAAATAAAATTACTATTAGTGATAGGGTTAAGTCACACATCCAATTTAAAATTTGACTTTAGGGATGAAATTTGACATTCAAAAATATATTGTTAGATGATTTAAAGATAATATTAAAGGAACTATGGAACAAATTTAAATATAACTAATTTATTTTTTAAATGGCCTCTCCCATTCCTCTTCCCACCCATGTGTCTGGTTTGAAGGGTTCGGCTGCTAGTACACCACCTAGATTTGTTGCTCTAGAGTGTACTATAGTTTATTCTACAGTGCCTTGTGTGTTGTCTAGTGTTGCTATTGGAGTGCCATCTGAGTCAAGGGGTTTTGTTGTTGAAGATGCATGACTTGGAAGATTCGTTGCTAGGATGCTACCTTCTACTATGGCTATGGTGTATTCTTCTATTCCAGGTTCTTCCTCTAGTGATCCTGACTCTTTTGCTAACATGGTTCATGCTGGAGTCTCATTTCCCTAAAAAAAGACTACTCATTCTTATAATGTAACTAGGGGTAAGGTGAAACTTTCTACACTACCCCTTCCCATTGTGATTTTAAGGGATGAAATGTTACAAAATGAATAATATTTTTATCAAAAGGGATTGATATGTAGATTTGATATATTTTGACCATAGCTCTAGGATCTAAACACCTAGATCTTTGAGTAGTGGCATCCCCTTATAAAGGGTAGAATAAAAATATACCCATGTGATAAATAATTCTTTGTAGATAGTTTTGATTCAATCACTGATCAAAATATTATTTTTAATGGTCAGTCTTGGTTTTGGGGACAGCATGCACTGCTATTGAAGCCCTGGGCTTCCACCTTTAACCCTCTCATTGAATCTTTTAATAGGCTACTAGTTTGTATTCATCTTCCAAATCTACCTCTTCATTTTTGGTGTGAATTTTGTTATAAAGGCATTGGCAATTCGGTAGGCCATTTCATGATGGTGGACCAGGTCACTACTTTCTTCTCTCACACCACATATGTTCGTATTTTAATGGATTTAGATTTGTTTATGCCTCTCCCAACAAAGGTTGTGTTACATGTTACTAATTGCTTTTTGTTCCATCCTTTGGATTACAAAGGTATCCCATTTCATTGTCGGAGGTGCTTTAATATGATTCATTTGGCTTCTGAATGCCCATGCTTGAAGGTTCCTCAGGCTTCATCATGGTGGAAGGATGCTCTTCAAGAATACCTTATGGTAGGTGTTGATGTCAGTGATTCTGACTCAAATGCTTCTGAGCCTCCTTTTGACGATGGGAAGGATCCCCTTCACCCACTGCATGACACTTCTATTGTTGGGACTATTTTAGGGTCCTCTAATGCTATTGTTGATGATTATGAGACTACTATTAGGACCTCCACTGCTGCTACAACTATTGGGACTGCTATATGGACTTCCCCTACTTTCGTTGGAACTGTAACAAGGTCCATCCCTGCTATCTCCCATGATATTGTTGTTGTTGTTGTTGTTGCTGTGGTTGAGACCATCACTGCTACTATTAGTGCATTGTTTGTTGCTGGGGCTGATGTTGTTATGTCCTCCCCCCATGCTTCACCCCATTATGAGGAATTGGTGAATTTTTCACGTCGTTCATCTCCTCATTCTGTGAATGAAGCTATAACTACTTATTGGAATGTTGTCCAAAGGAGGAAGCGAGGTCTTCCTAAGCATGTTTCATAGACTCGCTTTCGAGCTAAGAGTGTTCACCCTGCTAGGTCACGGTTGTTTATTATTTAATCTGTTGTGTGATTTTAATGTGTTTTTTCTGGCATGTTTGAGACCTTTCTACCTTAAGGACTACTTTGTATAGGTTTCAGGACCCTTTTTATGTTGATTTAATCAAAAAAATTAATTATAACTAATTTTAGTCAAAATGTTGTACTCTGTCTCATCCACCACTACTAACTCTTTTTCTCTATCTACAATTGATAACTTACAATTTTATTTTTTAAATACAATTCTATTTGAAAAGATAATTATAATAACAAATAATTTATAATACTTATATGTTAAATGGGTCTTTATCTCATTCTTTTTTTAAAAAAAAGTTAAAACAATGACCACTCATTAAAAAACAATATAAAAAATCTTTAAAAAATAAATAATTATTTTATTTTTAAACTTAGATTATTTACACTATAATAACAAATAGAATTCTTCTGAATTAGCTACAATTATTATGTCGATATAATTGCATAATCCAATTATATGCCTTAACAAAAACATGTTAATTACGTGTTAGTTTTCATCGTTCATGGATAGTAAATTGTAATGTTAACCCGGAAAAGGTAACTGTGCCATATTTATGATTCGTATTAAACTCTTGATGGTGATTACCGTGATATCTATTGAAGACTCGACATAAATTTTTGCAATGGAAATGAATTGGATTTTTACGGAAGGAGATTCTGTTCCACTTCTTCCTTCATCACCGTTCCCTACGAGCAATATGGCCACCATCATTTTTTCCAAGTTTATTTTTCTCGCATGTTTGCTATATTGCGCAAACACAAGTATTGGTCAATCAGAAAAGGCTTTAAGCTTCAATTACACTGGATTTGGGTCAAACGAAACAGATGGCCGAATTCATTTCGTTCATTTGATAGATAGTATGAGTTTAAAGTGTACAAACTATACGTGGCAAACGTCGGGCAGAATTGTTTATAATAAGACCACCATTCAACTATCGTCTATAGCTCATTTCAGCAAGCACTTTCAGTTTGACATGAATTCTTCTCCAAAATCAAATGCTTCTAATGATTATGATTATGGGGGCGACGGAAAAGCCTTCTTCATGGCATCTAAAGGAGAAGCTTACATTATTCCACAATTCACAAGGGGAGGATGGTTTGATCTTGTTGGAGTGTTACCTCATATTTTAGCTGTCGTGTTTGACAGTCTCAGGGGGATTGTGAGAACTTATGCCGATAAATTTATCGTCATTATATGAAAAATGCTACCTTTCATTGTCTAAATAACAGTAAATTATGGGATGTGTGGATGGACTACAACAGCCCAACAGCAATGCTCGAAGTATATCTTGCCCAACAGAAAAATCACATCTTATCACAATCTGACTGAATATTTGACTGAAGGAATTGTGATTGGGTTTTCGTCTGCAGCTGGGTTCATTTTCTAATCACATTAATTATATCTATGAATCCATCAATTTATAATCTTGTGATGGTTCTCTTTAACATTTCTTTGATTTTTATGTTGAGTGGTATAATGTGGAAGAGGATTTATAAAGAAATTATAATGTTGATTTGGTTGAGCCAAAATTTTTTTTTTTTACATTAATGATTTTTTGAAATTTATGTTTTAAATAATGTCATATAATTTTATGATAATCACAAAATATATTAACATCATAACTTTTAAGTAAAAATGCAAAGAAATCCAAATATTTAATAAAAAGTAAAGAAAATATATTATATTCAAATAATCATTAAACATATTTTGAAGACTTTCAAATAAACTTTTGATATGCATTCATGCTCTTTATTACAATAAAAATAGTATGTTATAAGAGGTTGATTCATTGTATTCAATATATTTTGGTTTCATTTTTAGATTGAAAAGTATTATCATTTCTTTTTGTTTTAATGTTTATTTTACTTTAAAATTTGAATCTATTAAATATAAATGTATTTGTCCCATATTTAAACATTTTGTTTTATAATTTTTTTGATTTTATAGTTTCTAATCACATGAAAAAAATTGTTGAATGATGAAAAGTGTTGAAGACCATATAATTGTTGACTCATTTTTAATTATTGTTTGAATCTATTAACATATTCACTAATATTTTTAGTAGATTATCATTTGAGTTGAGAATTTCTACAGATGTAACATTCATATTATTTTTTATCAAAAAATGAGTTAGGAAATAATTAACTAAAGCATTGAAAGAATACACATATCTACATGGTAAAGCACATAACCAATGAAGAGCATACTTATTAATCTCATAAAAAATATCCTAGAAAAAAGTTTGTCATCATGTACAAAATTTAGATAAGAAGCATATAATAATTTAATATGATGAGAAAGGTGTCTTTTAGCATTGAATAATTCAAACTTTGGAAGAAAAAAAAGTATATAAAAAATTGATAAGAAATAATCTTGTAAGTTGCTTTGAATAAAATATCATTTGAAGTGAGATCAAAGTTTAATATTATGTCTCACTAATTGACCAAAAAAAAAAAAATCCTAAAATTTAATTAATCAATTTTAGAAAGTTTGAATACACACACCACACACACACACACACACACACACACACACACGATCTACGTATCTGTATATATAATATAAAATATATTGATTAATGTAGTTAAATATAGTTTAATACTTGATCCTAGTACTTGAATTTTGAGACCTTTGAGAAAGAAATATAAATTGTTGAACATCACACAAGATTTATACAATAAAATTTATGTAAAAAACTAAAACAAAAACATAAGTAAAATAGGTAGGAATAGATGTATTATAAAATTAAGTAAATTGAAAAATATTGTAAAGAAGATATGAAAGTTGAAAATTATGTTGATATGGTTAAAGAACCTTAGAATCAACAAATGAAAGTGTTGAAAGAATTTGATAAACACTGAAAATGTTTTGAGAAGCAAGCGAAACATAAACAAGTGTGGGAAGGATAGAAGCAAGTTGGGACATGAAGACACCATTAAGTATGGAGAGGGACTTTTTATGCATTTGATTTTAATTTTTCTAATTCAAATATTCATTATTCACTCTATAGGTTATATATTGGATTGTTGTTTTAATTGGAGACTTAACCTAAGTTTTAGTGTTGGATATCTTTCAAAACAAAAATAATTGTCTTTATTTATTTTAGATTAGTTTTATTTTTTAATTAGAAATATAACAAGAATTTTAATTCTATCATTTTCATCACAAAATAATTAATATGAAATAATTATTAGTTTGATATCACCTGCCAACAATATCATTTAAAAGAATTTCAACATTATTTAAAAAATAATAATTGTAAAATAGAAAGAACATCAACATTATTGAATGACACTATTTTTTTCATATATATTCTAAACTTAACTACATAAATTAAAAATAAATAAATTAGACTGTAATTTAATCTTATAAATTACCTAGTGGGGTTATTAGATCTAATCACTAAGAACTAGGGATTGAAGAACAAATTACACAAGAGTTAAAAATATTAATTCTAAACAAATAGAATAATCCCTAGAACATTAAGATATACCATAACAAGATAAAGATCTAACATAAAGGGGTATAAGAAAGAATAAATTCACTAAAATATATTACTGATAAAGTGCTTTTACATCAAAATGCTTTACATATACCAATAGAATATACAATTAAATATACAATTAGTTGTAACGTGATTTCACTAAACAAAAAACAAAATTAGGCCTAATTACAATAAATAATAATATAGAATAATTAGTAAATGCAAATATAAGATATTAGAATAATATATGAAAGATTGAATTTGGGTGTTGTTGGAAGGAACAAACAATAATATAATAGATCACAAAAATATAAATTTTGAAGTGAATAAGTTTTTTTTTTTCAAATGCATAGTCCCAATAGTGTGAAACGATCCTTCTCCAAAAGGCTATTATTATTTTTAACTATGAATTTTTTATTTTTGACATTATGATCTTGTTCACCTATCCTAGAGCTTTGAAAATATTGATCACTTTTTCTAAATTCTATACAAATCTATAGGAAACCGATCTCCTTCATTGTAACTTTAAAAACTCATCATAGACAAATATAAAATAGGGGAATGAATGAGGTGCATGTGTTATTCCTACATTAGTATCAAAACTATAATATAGAGGGAAGCAAAACATTCGATACATTTCAACAAGCAATATTTGGATGTAAACTTGTATGGATTTTCGTATTAACATCAATAAATAGCATATGAAGATTAAAATTATTGGAATATTTACTCAAATTCTTGTTGAATATATATATATATCTTAAATAATTGCTTGAGTCTTTCTTTAAAATATCATTTATTAGTCTTTTTATGTTTTACTCACTTTATGGTATGTGTTATATGCACTAATATATATTTTTATTTAAAAACTTCTCAAATTCATATAAAGATTAAATTGGTGCACAATCCAACACATAACTAACAAGAAATGTAGAAAAACATGGATCGCAAATTATAGGGACCCAAAACAAAAATAATAAAGGCCCATACTAGAACCATGATGTTTGACCTTGATAACCTAAAAGTGAACATAGTACGATTTTGAGCGCTATACTCAAAACAACAAAAAAATAAACAAAGAAGAAAAAAATAAAAAAGTAAGAAAAATAATATATAATAAGACTAAAATATTATAAAAATGAATAACTAAAATTTGATATTAATTAATAATTGAAAAATAGACAAACTTTTAAATAATATTATTTAATAAGTAAAATAATTAACATCAAAATTAAATATTTGCAAATGAATTATAATTTAAAAATATTGCTGAATAAAAATCATATGATAAAAGTTCTTGACCCTTATTCACATTATTGAATAAAAATTAGATAATAAGAGTTCCCTGCCTACCTGCATTGACGTATATCGCTTTCTGTCCTTGTGATGATTTAGGTTTTGTCACCATCGATGCCAATAAGTCAACATTAAGACGTTCTCCGTGGGTTATCTAATTTCACAAATATTGTTAGGTATATTATTAGCCAATGAAATATCCCAATATTATTTTATAAAGGTGAACCTTGAAATCTGGTTCATATATCTCATAAACAACTAACCGAATTTGATGGGGCCGATGGGGACTTACATTTAGTTGTTAATTGATGAAAAGGATGTTAAAGAAAAATCCTAAACTTTTAACGTACGCTGACTCGATTAATCTTCATCCTCATATTGTTAAGTATATTATTAGCCAATGAAATATCCCAATATTATTTTATAAAGATGAACCTTGAAATCTCGCCCATATATCTCATAAACAACTAACCGAGTTTGATGGGGCCGATGGGATTTTATAAAGGTGAACCTTGAAATCTCGCCCATATATCTCATAAACAACTAACCGAGTTTGATGGGGCCGATGGGGACTTACATTTAGTTGTTAATTTATGAAAAGGATGTTAAAGAAAAATCCTAAACTTGTAACGTACACTGACTTGATTAATCTTCGTCCTCTCTTCCGAATGGTGTGATGTAATGTATAGTTTATTGACATTTGTGAAATTAGATAACCCACGGAGAACGTCTTAATGTTGACTTATTGGCATCGATGGTGACAAAACCTAAATCATCGCAAGGACAGAAAGCGATATACGTCAATGCAGGTAGGCAGGGAACTCTTGTTATCTAATTTTTATTCAATAATGTGAATAAGGGTCAAGAACTTTTATCATCTGATTTTTATTCAGAAATATTTTTAAATTATAATTCATTTGCAAATATTTAATTTTGATGTTAATTATTTTACATATTAAATTATATTATTTAAAAGTGTGTATTTTTCAATTATTAATTAATATCAAATTTTAGTTATTCATTTTTATAATATTTTATTCCTATTATATATTATTTTTCTTACTTTCTTTTTTTTGCCTTTTTTTTTTATTTTTGTTGTTTTGAATATAGTGCTCAAAATCGTACTATGTTCACTTTTAGGTCATCAAGGTCAAACACACACACACACACACACACAGATATATATATATATATATATATATATATATATATATATATATATATATATATATATATATTTTACGGTTGTTTTCAAGAGTGATGGTGTTGTTTGTTTTTTATTGTAAAAAAGATTTATTTTTAAGGACATTCATGTAGTTTATGTGATTAATGTCTCTGTCATACTGAATTTATCATAGTGGTTAGATTATATTATCCTTTGTTGATGACAATGTTGTCTTAGATTTTACTTGTATGAAGTACATCGAACAAAGCAGTCTAAGAGGTAAGAAGATTTGGTAAAATATTTAATTGGCCATGGGTGAAGACAATTGGGTTTGTTTTTTTAGTGGATGATATTGAGTGGCAATTTTTTTTTTTTTTTTCCATTTTTGTTTATTTTCTTAGTGAACGATGTTTTTCTCTGCTTTGATTGGAACATGATCATCCTTGAAAAAATATAAAAGTATTTTCGTCTAGATCAAAGAATTTGTTGTTGTGAGTGGCCATTGTTGCGATGAATTTGTAGCCTTCGTGTTTGTTGAGTGTATGTATGTTTTGTTTAATTTTTATTTAGAGATGTGTTTTTCCAATGTTTATGAGAGCAATTTGTGTCCATTGTTTAAAATTAATGTTGGATTATATTTCCGATCTATCGATGTTATTTCCGATCTATCGATGTTATTATGAAGGTGACAATATCGGTAGGGCCTAAGAGTGATAGAGCCATGGTGTTTGTATTTTAAAAGTACACTATATGAATATTTAGATAATTGGTTTTTCATTCTTAGGCTATTTTCAATGATGTGTGTGATTTAATTTACAATTTTGGATGAATTTATGTCATAATCTATTGTCTTTTGTGTCGTAATAAGTTGTGGTGTGGAAAAACACTTGTTCTATATTTGCATATGTATCGATAGATTGTTATGTTTTTCAACATCATGACTAGGGGATCAAATCTTATGTCAGATTGTAGGAAAATGTGCGATAATGATCCTAGGGACATGGGGTGAGAAAGCCATGAAGTGTTTGTTTTGGTGTGAGCTTGATTCCAGTGAAGCTCATGTGTTTGTCACGAATTTTGGGTGGTGCATATGTGATGAAATCAATAATAACAAAGTAAAAACTTAATAGGCATAATTTACTCATAACTTCATAAACACCAATCTTTAGTGATTATCCATGAATGAATTAAATCAATTACATGAGAGTCCTTAAATAAATCTCATCTCAAAATTAGAGTTGACATAAAAATTAAAATATCTAATTAAATTAAAAAACTACTTAGAGGTCACTAACCTTGACATTTACAGCAGTGACTATTTTTAGTATTTTTTTTATGCAAGTTCACTAGATGCTATTTTTAGTAAATATTACACAAAAGCTTAAATGGGCAACAAATTTTATATTTATCCCCTACAGTAAAAATTCATGATTATACGTGAATTTCAAATCAATTTAATGTCTAGTTGCAAATATATTTATTGTTTAGGATTGTAAAATTGATGAAAAATACTAGAATTCAATTTCATACCCTTGGATGATCATTTATGTCCTTCCAAATATATGGTAATTGACCATAATTGGCATACCTAGTTTTGGTTGCATTCTCCTACATAAGATCTTTGTTTTGATGTGAACAAGAGTTCAAATACGGTCTTAGATCAAAAGTTATGGCCTTCAAAAGGTATTTGCCTACATCATTATAGTATGGTTGAAAATAAATCAACTCCTAAGAATTGCCTTGATTATAGTCTTATCATTTATTATTATTAATATTCTTCAACTTCCATTCTAAACTCCAAGTGTTGTCTTCCCGTTGCATTCCTTCCCACTTTATCAAATATTGTTTATAGTTTCCTTTTTTTGTGTTCACTATCTTCTTATCAAGAACCTTAACTATTATTTTTTCTTCTTCCTTGGCACTTTTTGCTTCCAATCCACTTCTTCATATTATTCCCCTTCATCATATTATCTCATGAAATGCATATAAATATGAAACATCAAATACTTCAAAAATATCAAATTTATGTCTTAAACTCGCCTCATATGCAATGCCATTTATTTTGCATAGATCACTATTCTTGTACTTCAACATGTTGTATGTTTATTGGAGAAATATTTATTTTCTCACTATACCATCACCAAATCTCATTATTAAAATAACTTTGACCTTCTTGTTATATTTGATGTTGACTTATGTTTTTCATTGATTTGTTGAATATTTCTTGTCACTTCTTGTAATTATCATATGTGATTTTCAAATGCTTTTGTAACATCATTAACTCATTCTACAATTATTCCATTTTATGTGGGTGGTATGCACTACTAAATTATAATTTTGTTTCCAAATTCTTCAATATAGTCCTTGAAAAATGACTTATAATTTCTATGTATCTATTTGAAGTGCTAGTATTTGAAACATAATGCAATCTCACAACATATTTTTAAATAAAGTAGATATGTTACTCTAGTGGAATCATTGATTTTATTACATGAGATAAAATATACTATATTATAAACCTTGTCTATCATAATTTTTTTTTGAATCATTACCTCTTTATGTGTTTGGTATCTCCAATATAAAGTTCATACTCAAATATGTCCATGGCCCTATTTCAACTAGTAATGGCATGTACAACCCTATGTTTTATGCATGTTTTTTAGCCACTTGGCATATACTACATCTTGAAACATAAATTTCCATGTATCTAATCATCTTTGATAAAAACAAAAATTGTCTTTCACCAAAGGTATTGTCTTATTCTTACCAAAGTTTCCACCTAAGTGATGACTATGTAATTATCTATAAATATTATATGTTGTAGGCCCAATTACAATACATAATTATTTTCCCTTAAAGAGGTAACCATATTATATAAGATAATCATTATGATTTGTTCAAGTCTTACCTACTGATGGATTCCTACATTATTAAATTATCTTCCCAAAATCTAAATCAATATCATATTAAAATTTCTTAACAACTTCAAATCCAACTAATTCACTCACTAGAGTAGCTAATAGTGTCACTCACCTACTCAAATCATCAACTGCTTTATTATGATTTCCCTATTCATGATTCAAATGAAAAGTATATCCTTACAATAAAGACAATCACTTTATATCTCTACTATTTTAATTATTTTGATTGATCACATACTAAAAAATGACTCATAATATATAAATAAGATAAACTCCTCAGGCAAGAGATAATTCCTCCACTTTCTTAATTCTTGTACAATAACATAAAATTCATCATCCTATATAGAATACTTCTTTCTTGCCTCATCCAAAGTTGTAGTGAAATATGCTCTGGGACTTCCTTCTTTAATCAACATAACACTAATACCCACATGTGAAACATCAAATCTACTTCAAACACTTTTTAAAAATATAGTAATGTTAAAATATGTTTGTCAATGACCTTATTCAACACTTGAAATATTTTTATTGCTTCCCTTGTCCACACATATTATTTTCCTCTTGTGCAATCTGTTATTTGTACGATAATGCCACTAAAATCTTAATGAAATTTATATAAAAGGTTTATAAACAATGGAAAATTCTTACCTATGATATGATTCTTGGAATACGCCATTAAACTATTGACTTTACCTTTTCTTCATCCATTATAACACCATCTTCAAAAACTACAAATCCAAAAAACACCAAACTTTTCTACATACACTTACATTTCTTCAAATTTGTATAAACTTTTTCCTTTCTTAAAAATTATAATAACATTATAAAATGTTTTAGTTTATCTTATTTAATATTACCAAATATCAAAATATCATCAAAATAAGCCACCACAAACTTACTAATGTAGTCATGTAGTACTATCTTCATTATCCTCATAAATATGTTGGCTTTGCATTAGATAATATAAATGGATTCTTCATCCACTCATATAATCCATCCCTAGTCTTTAATGTTTTTCTCCATTCATCTACTTCACAAATCCAAATCTGATGATAGTTACGCCTTATATTAATATTAGTAAAGTATTTTTCTCTTGGAAGCACATCCATCATATCATCTAGGTGAGGTATATGAAATTTGTATTTGATGTGGATTTAATTGATTGATATAATACACAAAATAATCATTCATATTACATATCTATTTAGATCTATCAATGTTGATGTTGTCCATAGACTCATGCTCTCCCTTACTAAATATTTTCTCACTCATCCAGTAACATGTCTAGTTAAATCTACATGTTATATTGGACTCATTCTATATCTTGTTTGATTGGGTATAGGTGATATTGGAATTAAAAAAATATGATGTTAAATGTTCATATTTGGTGGTAAACCATTCGTAAACTCATCAAGTATAAAAACTACATATTATTTTAATACTTGTGTTAAAGCTAGTGTTATTTACATAACTTATGTGTCTTCATTATTTGTTATTAATGCATAATAGAAACCTATCATATTCATATATTTGATAAATTATTTCATGGACAACATTATTTATGTTTTTCCTTATGTAAAAGGAAATAAAATTACCTTCGTACCACCTTTCCAAATATTATATGTATTTTTTCTCCATCATGAATTGTCTTTCTATCATATTTCCATGGCCTTCATAATAACACATGACATACATCCGCTGGGATAAAATCACACCATATTTCATCCCTATAATAAATTTATATATGAATCTTGATTAAATACATGTTATCTATTATAACTTCATTCCCTTTCTTAAAACTTGAAATCTGGCAAGAATAAGGATGATTTTAACATTCCAAGCCTAGTTTCTCTACCATTTCTTTAGAAACCATATTTTCAAAACTATCACCATCTATAATTAATTTACATATTTTACCTCATTTAGTACACTATGTTTGAAAAATATTTGTACATATCAATGAAAAACCACCTTATTTACATTACTCCTGTTCTTTATTTAGAGCTATCTTTGTTCTCCTCATCATGAGATTTTCCCTTATGTCTAATGCAGTAACTCTTTTATTTTGTTCTTATATCTTAACCTCAAGCAAACTCAATATTAGTTGATCCTCTTTCCTCTTTAATTGTTAAATAAAGCATAGTCACTAAAATTCTTTATGTCCTTTTCCACATTTATAACAAACATAAGGTTTGTTTGGACCATTCCATCCCCTACCACCACCATAACCTCTACCTCTATAAATATTCTTCCTCTTTGTTGATATTTAAATCATATTTTGTTATCATCTTCTTTCTCTATACCATGGGATGATTATTCACTATTGGGATTAAACCAACATCATCCCCACTAGAGACGATTATCCTCTCTTTGGCTCAATTGATATTCTAAAATCCTGTATAGTTTTATTTTTCCTACCTTTAATGATAATTGGTAAGAATTTTCATGATATTCATTATATACATGCTCAAATCATATTAAATAGACAAATTTAATCCAATTTCATCCCTTGAAACCATCCTCTATTCTGATTCATCATGCTCCATTCATATGGATAACTTGTAAAACTCATCTATATAGTCTTGTACTAGGTGATATTTTAACTTTAATTTATAAAATATTACATTGAAGTTTTTTGCATAATATATATGAAAAAATTTATATCTCAACTTATTATCCACCTTTCTTTAAGTCATGTTATTTTTTTTAACCTCCTTTGTCTCTCTTTATATAGTTGATCCCACCAAATCATAGCATGACCCTTCAATTTTGTGCATGAAAACTTTAATTTCTTTTATTCTCTTAGAATTCTCCATTAAAATTGTTTTCCATACTATTTAAGTAGACTATCAACTCCTTTAATTTGAAACTACATCCATACTTTGAAACTTTCACTTGATTTATTTGTTCCTTCCCTCTAAGGCCCTATCGATCCTTTCATAAATTGATGGTGGTTATTCTTGTTATTCATATTATTTCTAAATTTATTCTTCATGGTCTATTTATTCCTCTATGTCATCTCCCTCTTACCATCATCTTTGGTGTGTGATAATTTTATTCAATTATTCCACTTGCCATTACAACTATTATATAGTCTTGTTTATATATGTAATTCCTCCTCATCCTCTTGCCATATTTTACACTTGTTCTTCAAACACAAATTTTTTATTTGAAATAATAATTTTGAAACAAAACAAAAATTAAAAATATATTAACTCCAAGAGCCAAAACTGATCTAACACCAAATGACGATACTAAAAACTAATAAAGTAACAAATTAATAGGCACAATTTACTCATAATTTCATAAACACCAATCTTTATAGATTTTCCAAGAATTAATTATATAATAACTATATAGGAGTTTTTAAATAAATCTCAACTCAAAATTAGAGTTGGAATACAAAATTATAATATCTAAATAAATCAAAAATTTGCCAAGAGTTAACTGACCCTACTATTTTTAATAACTTTTACATAGAAGTTCAGTCACTACTATTTTTAGTAAATTTTACATGTAAGCTTTGGGATTAAAATTTTCCAATTACTCCCTACACAAAAAAATCATAGTTTTGGACGCTTTTTAAGTTAAGTTTATTTCTGGTTACAAAGATATTTAATTTAAAAATTTATTGAATTGATGAAAAATACTATAGTGTAATTTCAAACACTTAGATGGTTACTTGTAGCCTTATAAATATATGAGAATTGACCCTAACTATTGTAGTTTGTGATTTATGATTTCTCATCTCCAAGAATTCATTTTGATATGAATAAGAACTGAAATGGGTTTGTGGATCAAAATTTATGGCCTCTAAAAGATAGGTGTCTACATCAATTTCATAGTTTGTTTCACTTTATATCAGAGAGGGAGTGGCACTAAAAAATTATGGATTAATTTATATACAAATGTTGATGCTTTTTTTTTGGATATATTATTGCTAGTTGGAAAAACCTTGTGTAATGTTTCAATAAAACACTTGAGAATAATGAATGGGCCTCAAGGTGATGGAGTTTGAGGTTCCTATTTTTTATTGTGTTGTGTTGAGGGGGTTGATGGTATAGAGGGCTTGGTATTACAAAATAATACTTTTATTTCTATCTTGGGAATAATGCTTGATTCTATTTTTCTATGTTTCAACTGATATGTTTCAACTTTTGTATTAGGGGTTTCTTCTATCCATTTCTATGTTTAAGTAGTCCCATATAGTGAAACTAAACAAAACCACGTGTTAATGATCCTAGGGTGAGTAGGTATGGAAGGCGCATAGTCCTCTTTTGGTTCTTAAACTATTTGTTTTATGTACATGAATCTCTAGAGTTTTTTTTTATGTGTTTCACATATGTTTTAGTATATTATCCTTAGTATCAGAGAGTGCACAATGTTGTAAAATCTTGGTTTTATCTTTATATAGAACCATATTTTCTAAATCATTTTTATATATTATGGGTAGGTGGTCAAATCCCATATAATATGGTAAGAAATAAAGTTATGAATAATAGTAGGGCTATAAATTTGGTGGAGCCAGGGGGTTCCTATTTTTTTATTGTGTTATTTTCAGTCTTCGTTGTTAATATATTGACAATTTTTTTCTTTTGAGGTTGATGATATAGAGGGAATTTCATCATAGAAGGCTGAATTTGTATTTATTTTCAACCCTTTTCTTAGTTATAATTTTTTTTGATAGGTTCAAGATTTTGTATTGGGAACATTTCTGTACCCAATCATGGTATTTAATTAGTCAAATGGAATGTTTGATTTTTTTTTAATTATTATTTTAAAAAAAGGTATACTTTTAAATTTTTCATTATATTTTTAAGAAAAAATAATATTCTCTAGGTATGTATCCTTATTTTGTATTGATGAAAATTAGAAAATGTATTTTTTTTCACTTTTTAAAGTGAAGAGATGCCATGCATAAACTTTTACTCTTATAATATAGTTTTAGGGAAAATATTGTATAATCATATTAGAGAATAGTAGTGTTGTTTATCCTTGGATATGATCAACACTTATTGATTGGTACATTACTCTAATTTCCTAGGATTAGTTCCTCTATCATATTGAATGGGACACCATGGTTAGTTTATGAAAATATTGTTTTGGATTTTATTTGTATCAATTTATTGTAATAGAATAATGTAAGAGGTAAACACTTTTCTTAGTTTATTCATAATAGTCAAATTAATTATTTATTTTATTTAAATTAATGCATCTAATAGTAGATATTAATAAATGTTCTAAATTAGGTTTATATTTCATGTTTTTTACTTGCATTTTCTACCCATTTTGATTTTCTTCCCTAATTTAAATGCAAGTGAATTAATGAAGTTTATTAATAATGATCCTAAGTGATTTAATGAGGAATTTTTTAAATTTTATATGAAATATATGATCAAAATTAAATAACTTATATGTTCATTTTTTTGGGTATGTAATCTATATCAAAGGTTAAAGATGGGAATCAAGATAGTTTCTTCTTATTTGTGTTAATATTTTTTAGACATAACTTTTTAAGAATTGCACAATGAGAGTTAATGGATTCTAATATAGGGTTCACTTATCATATTCCCAAACATTTTTAAAAAAAAAAAACATTAGTAAGTAAGTTGTCAAATTCATGTGTATTAGAATCGAAAAAGGATAATTGATAGTTATAAATTATTGGCAATAGATGTGAAATATAAACCCAATTTATAACTTCTATTAATATACTATATTGTATATATTTATTTTATAAAAAGTAAATATTTCTATCTATTTGGATTAAATTAAAAAAAAATGTGTTTTTTCTATGATACTCTATCTCAGTCTTACAACATTTTTTGTAATCTTTTCAATTGAAACAAATTGTTGATATCCCCTTGTGGCTATTGTTTTATCTAAATTTGAATAAATATATAAATATCAACCCTATTTAGATAAATTGAATTGAATAATGTCAAGCACCATAAATAAACCTAAAAAATATGAAATTTAAAGTAAGCAATTAGATTTGAGGAAATTTAATGAGTGTGAACAAGATTAATCTATGAATAATAGAGATATACTTAGATTTTTCATGCATTTATATGACTTTGTTTTCTATAAAAATGCAAAAATAGTGTTAAAGATGAAAACTAAAAATGTTCCCATAAGTTGATGTCCATATGTTATATGGATAGGTAAGCCTAGTAGGCTCAACAGTCTTAGGTTGGCATTTTTGTCCTTTTGTAGAATGATGGAAATTATGGTACATTCCTATGCAAATTTATCAAATATGTCTTTTTTTAATAATTTTATTTTTTATGTTGCACACAATACCCTAAGATAGCTTCTTGAAGTTTAAAACTCTAACTTTATACCACAAGGAAATAAATGAATGTGAAGGATTAAAAATGGGTTAGTGGTTGGATTTGTGTTATACCATAACACCCCACAATGGTTAGCATGATGTACATACTAATACTTTGAACAGGGATAAAACTTATATGTAGTTATCCCATCTAACTGATTTATGTAATTATACTCCTTTAACTATATGAATGCATATATAATTGATTTTCATAATTCATAATGCTTGGCTAAGTCTGCATAAATGTAAATTTAGACTTGGCTCATGACTATTTGAAGTGGATAGAAGTTGATTTGAAAATAATATGTAAATTTGGTGCAATGTGGACTTGTGTGAATAATATCATGTAATAGAATTGATAAACATGCCATTATTGTTGAAACGAAACAATTGAATGTTCTTTTATAGTTGTTCAAAAGGGAAAAAGGCTCATTTTGGAGTTATTAAATCTTAAAGCTAACCATAAGGATTATTTCCTTTTTGAAATTTTAGATTTTGTCAGGGAAGGGAAGAAATTACAAAAATGGACAGACATAGTGGTTTTTTACTCTTTATGGTCATTATTTTCCTTTAAATAAAGGTACCAAATTTTGGTCCTAAGTTGAAGCATATAGATGTGTAAAGGGTTTTTCAGCATTAAGATCATTTTTGTTGGTGATAGTAGATGGCCTTAGAATGGAAATAGGTCTTATCTTATAATTAGGATAGGTCAAATCGGTGAAATAAGTGTCAATTGAGAGCACGTGTTAATTAATGGTTAAAAGGAATAAAATAGGCATGATCAAATATTCATGACCAAATTAGGTTATTACATCCCTCTCTCCCCCACATCTTTAGTTTAGAAATGAAATTACTAGACTAAAGGAAAGCCATAACTTTGTTTGTAATACACACTTTGTATTTGATCTACATACATAAAAAATGCAAGGCATAATACTATTTGGAAACCCCTATAAAACACATGAAATACTTATTTTATTCCTTTAAAAATTGAAATTTAATTTTTTTTGAACTTTTACAAATTTTAATTTTAAATGAAGTTTTCTAAATTTAAAATTTCTTACATTTGAGTAGTTTAAAAATTGAAATGATATCATAGAATGAATACACTTCAATGTGTGATAACCATACTTATTTATTTGACAGTAATTGATGATGATGTTTCATTAAATCATTAAATAATTGGTGCCTCTCATGAATCACTTGGATAGGAGGTTCCTTATCCAAACCATTGGAAAAAAATGGGGGTGATCAAGCCAAACTTATAATTGCTCTTTTGAAGTGAAAGTGTTGCTCATTGAAAAATGTTGAAAAATTATTTATGTATGTCCATCATTATCACCCCAATATTTAAATGGTTTAGAATCATAACATATTCACACAAATAATTTTGGAGTACTCGATGACTCTAAGTCATAAACTATACAACTAAACTTATTCAACCACTATAGATGGCTTGTAGAGTCAATTGCAATATTTTGGTATATCCTAGTATATGATAACATGATCATAATAAAATGGAGTACACCCAAACTCCCACCATGTAAACTAAATATATACTATAAAATAAACTTATTGGTATTCCCCCATTGTAATTGTATAATTTGAATCTATATGTGAATGTTCATTGTAACTTTGTTTAGAACTAGAACTATGTGAATTTTCTCCATGAAACTTAAATAGGAATGTATATTCACTATAATATGCCCTCATAATATGTGTTAATAATTTATTTTTTATCTTGAAATGGATAATATCATGCATGAAAATCCCATTAAAGTTCTCCTTTTTTGTGTTGAGGTAATTTTCTCTTGAAAAGGCACTCATATTTAAATAAATGTTAACTTGAAACATGTTTATTAAAATCTTATCATTGAATATTTTATCATATGTAAATCTGTAACCATTATAAGGTTTAAATTTTTCATAGAATGTGAGGCAAGGCCTATAAGATATATCATTAAAGCTCATATAATTATTATATTAGTATGTTAGGAGTAAATAATGTGGATCAAAATGTTTATCAAACTCTTCAATATCAACACGAAAACAGACAACAAGCACAAATGATAGAAAATTGACATAGATGGACCAAGATCCTAAAGCAAAGACATGTGAAAATGTCCTGAAAAACATACAAGGAGATGGTAAATATAAAAAATAATGTACATGTCAAAAATTTTCACATGCATAAGGCCAATGGCCAAAGCAAATACATATTCAAATATTTTGTTTCACACATAAGGTCAAGGAATAAAGCAAGGTTATGTTCAAATGTTGTAAACAACATACAATATCTCAAAGAGACCATATAAATAGATAATATAACTTAAGGGACATGGGCCAACATAATGAATAAAATAAGTTGTAATCTAATATGTACAATTAATCAACAACAACGGAACATATAATTATCAAAGTCAATTTAGGATATGTAAGCGTTATGTAATCATATCATAGAAAATAACTTATTCATGGACACTATGTAGGATATACATGTTAGCAATACATTTGTATATAATGGAAATTTCAATAGCGTATGGGTTAAAAAATGATAGCACTTGCATATTATCACCTAAAAATAATATTCCTCCAATTTGGCAAGGCCAATGCGTAGAGGAGAGTCTAACATATTAATATTTAGAAATACTTGTATGTCCTATAAAACACTTCATATATACTCATGAGATGTATGTGTAATATTATAAATAATATTCTATATACTATTCATTACATAAAAAACATAGTGAAAAGATGCAAACTATATTTAAAATCACATTCATGTCATGGTTTTTTAATTTTTAAATATTTTGAATGTTATTATTTTTTGAAATTTTTTGAAAATAAGGATGAAACTGAACTGAACCATGGTGTTGAAAATAGAATGAGATGAAGCATATATTAATATCACACAACATATGCCTATGATAATAATATATTCAAAGAGATTGACAAGGTGAAATATGAGTAGGATTTCCCAATTATTATATTGGAACTCATACATGAATAATAGGAGTATGCAAGACATTGACTATATAATCTCATTTTCTCAAATGTATAATTGTCAAAATATGTCACATGCATGAGTAATATGACTTGAAAAGTGATATTTTACATGAATAATAGTGATTTTCATATTTAAAATGATTGATAAAACTATAAATTATAAGTGTTAAGGCTCAAGATTATGAAAAGATAATTTTTGTGTAGAAAATAGCAAAGGATGGGTTTGGCCAATTAGGATACTAGCTTTGGGATGTTTTGTTCGAGCCTGGTAGTTTTATCTAGGTTAAAAATGAGTCTTTATCATTGTATTCTATAATAATAGAAAGGAACATGACTTATTTGAGCATATTTTATTTCAATTTTGAACTAATCAGATTTGAGATTTGAAAATAAGAGTGCCAATAAACCAAAAAATGTCAATGACAACTAAGGGTATAGAAGATATGATTGATTGATCATAAAGTAAAGTAAATAAGAGAAGAATATGGAACAAATCATAGACTATGTATGGTCATATTATTAGGTTTTTGAATTTTAATTTATTATTTCTAAACTTTTATATATGCATAAGATATCTAATTATTCCATAGATATTAGGATCACCTCAATTGGTAATGCTTGGTAAATGTCTTATTTTTGTTGAGTGAAAATTATTGAGTGTGTGGATATCATAATAAAAACATATATCATTTTTAGTGATAAATCTAGCCAAATTACTATTCCTATGGTATTGAATAAGAACCATGGTATAGACGATGCAAGAGTACATGAGGTATCATGAGTTGATGTAGAAGATTGCTTCAATTGTTTGAACTTGAGAGATAGATGCTTAGGAGATATTTCAAGTGTGTGTAATTATTACAAAGGACATACCTTTTTCCTATAAAATTTATTTTGATTTATTTGTATTTGAACCTTTCGAACCTTTTTATTAAAATCCTTTTGCTTAGAGTTTAATAAAATGTCATGCTTGTACTTATATGCATTGTTGAACAATAGTGGTGGATGTGGAAGAGGAGGTTTGATGTATGGGAATATTAGGAAAGACCAAATATGGTCTAGAATGTGTCTTAAGTGTGTGAAAATTTAAATTTAAATTCATAATTAGTTTTCTTGCCAAAAGGGATTTTCAAAATTTCTGAATCTATTAGTTGGTCTAAGAGAGTGTTGAGGATATGTAATGGATGAAAAATGTTGTAATAGAATTTTATGGTCTCAATAAAGGTCCTAAAGTGGATATTAATAGATATGTCAAGCTAAGTATTAGGTGGTATTCCACCACTCTCCTTGGCTCTAGGAGGTTGATAAAGGTTTCTTGATCAAGAAACAATTAAAAGTTATGTTTTAGGAGTTTATATCATATGTAAAAATAACATAGTGTGAGAAGTCAATTTTTGAGGAGGTAATCCTCACATTCCATTAAAAGATGTTGAGTAATGGTGATGGAAATAAATAAACTTGTTGAATAAAAAATGTTTATAATATCATATTTCTTTGTGAAATAAATTTATATGTTAGATAGAGTTTAATGTGTGTTTGTATAATCAAAATTGTGAGTAGTTTTGTTACATGATTGATGATCTTGTGTATGATGATATTATATTATTTAATATGATGAATATAAAACCAATTTGTTGATATCAAGTCTCTTTTAAGGATTCAGTCAAGACTGTCAAATAGGAAATGCATCATACTATCTTGTTCAAGTTATGATATGAGTGTTTGATCCTTTTCTCATTGATTAATGTGAAGTATTAGAAATAGAACATGTTTTGAGAGTTAAAAAAAACTTGTCACAAGTTATAACTATTCAAAATATTATAAGTTTCAAGTTGGTTATATATATTACTCCTTAAAGGTATATAGTTTTCAAATTCAGATCCTATACACTGAGTTATTTGGCATTCTATATTATTTTGATCAAACATGTTGAGAAGGTATTTATATTTATTCTATAAGAATGTAATTCACCTATTAAAGTTTAAATAATATTTTTATAAGTATATATAGAGAGGAACCCTATATACCCTATCTCTAATTAACATAATATAGTGTTGCAAGATTGAGATTTTTAGTTTGTGAATGCCTTGGGGGTTATGAAACGTTTTTAGTTCAATGAAAAAGATGTGTAAGAATTAAATAAATATTATCTAATGGGTATATTAACTTGAAACACTAAATGGTCATTATATTTAATGATTTTCACTCACATCTTGAGACAAGGTTGCATTATCCCTAAACTAGGGTTTGGTTTATTGGGAGAGTTTGTACCATTCAAAATTTATAAAACTTGGTGATTGGATGTATTTGACTAACATATAAATTATTTCAAATATTTGGATCCGTACTCTCTTTCTATCATACAATACCAACCATAGGTTTTTAATGAGGGCTATATAGGCCCAATTAAGGTCTAAGATGGTAGAGAAACAATGTATGCATGTGGAGTCTAATAAAATGGATAAAAAAGAGATATAAAATATAAATGGGTGCTATAAAATGGTCTCAATATTTTTTGAAAATTTTTATATTTACCAAACCAATGAGGTTTACCCCTAAAAAGTGCTAGTAGGGGATAAGTCTAGAAGGTTCTTGTGTGAATAATGTAAGCAGACATATTGAATTAGTTACTTAAGTAGGGATGAAAATGAGTGTTATAAATAAGAGTAAGGTCTCTATGTGACATAAATTATCGTTGTGTTTTGTTTCCCCATTCAAAGTTTATTCAACATTAACAACTTGTGAGAGTACTATCAAGTTGAAGAGAGTAGATGAACAAAGAATGATTCAGTTTATTGAAGGTTATTGGATGGTTTGTTGATAGTGTAAATTTAATTTGAAACTAGTGTAGCATGATATCTTATATCATTCTAAGAAGAATTATAGCCATTATTGCATGATTTCCACAAAATGACTTTGGGGAACAAGTAAATGAAGGAAAGAGGATATTGGATCAAGGACAACGGTAGAGTTTTATAGAGAAGTGAATTATTTCTACATAATTTTTTATAGCAGAGCCATCTAGATGTTGTAGGAATGGTAAATACATTGTCATCCTGTATAATGCTTGAATTTATAGGTAAGCAAGCAAGGAGTCTTATTGAGAAACAAAGTAAGACAACAGAAAAAAGAGAATGTACGACATATTTTATGGTTGAATTTTTGGTTCGAATGCATTATTGATGGTATGTGACAGGAAAAGAAAGAATACAAGTGAATAGTCTGGTGGTATCGCTAAAACAAAAGGATCTATTAACAAGCTTAAGATAAAGAAGCTCATAAATAAATATTAGGAAGGAGGAGACAGTCTAAGTGTGAAGGATAATATGTGGAAAGGCCCTAGTAAGGTGCAAGGTAGAAGAGTGAGAGGGGTTATAAATATGAACAAAAATGAAGTGGTTCAAGTGAGGCTACCAAAAAGAGAAGAATGTACCCAAGTGAAGTACTCAATATGAAGACAAAAAGAGAGGTAGAAAGAAAAGTGAGAGATAGGGTTAAGTATCAAATCCACAAAGATAAGATGGTATGTAAAGACACCAAGAAGAATATTGAGATGGAGAGAAAGATGGTAGAGATGAGGTAGTAAATGGAGGAGATGCTGACCAAGATAGAGAAGCTAAAATAGATTGTGAACCCACATCTTGGATGGGTCATGAGAAATAATCCACTCAAGTGGCCAATCAAGCAATTACTAGATAAGAGAAGAAGACAAAAGATGAAGGACAAGGAGGCAATAAAGCCTAATTTTTTGAAATCTAATGATGTATTTGTACGTGTGAATGTATGTTTGAAAGACAAAGAGAATAGTGAGATAGTTGATCCCATTCATAGACTCAAGAAACAAAAGGAGGAAGCATATGACCAAGTGGTGATCAAAATAAGTCAAGATAAAGAAGAGACTCAAGATAGAGTCATGTAGATGGAATAAAAATAAGCAGGTCAGCCATTTTGGAATCAAGATAACATGAAGAAGGAAGAGCATGAAGAAGGCCGATGAACTTGAGCTTTGAACCAAAGCATTGAACTCTGCCATTGAACCAAAGCATTGAACCAAAGTATTGAACCAAGCCAATAGAACTGAAACATTGAACCAAGGCATTGAACCAAGGCGTTGAACTGGTTCAATGGTTCGATGGTTCAAAGCTACTAACTCTTTGAAAGATCATGCTATTTGAACCACTCTTCCAACATTGATAAAAAGTGACTTTGAACCATTTTAGCTCTCTTTCCTTGTGAATTTATTTAGAAAAGATCCTGAAGAAGCTTTTTAAAACCTTTCACTCTTCGACTGGTTCTTCATCTGCCGAAAGACTACACCTACAGAGTTTGTAGAAATTCCGCAGAGTTCGTAGAAATTGCAAGACTCATGCAAATTCAAAAGTACCGGCTCAGAATAGTATAAAAAAGAAGGGGGACCAATTTTTGGCATGTTGGGAAAAAAATAGTCAACATAAACCATTTTATAATTATCACATAATTAATTGACATCTTGATAATGATTTTTATGCATTACAAGAAAATATAAAATAACTTGTAAATAAATGAATTTTTTCATTTGAAAAACATGATAATAAGATAAATGAATCCTGGTATTGGTCTTCTAAATCATCAAACATTAAGTAAAACATTTACAAATAATATCCTATTCAATATTCAATGGTTACATATTATTTAATTACTAGGAAATAATAAGACAATGATTCAATTGAAATTTATCAAATTAAAAAGTTCAATAATCAAAAATATTTTTTTACAAAAAAAATTGTAAAATTTAAATGTGCCAACCAAGTTATATACATGAATACGGATTACCAAGTAAAAGCATTTAAAATTTGAGAATAAATAAATACATGTATGTAATGAACCAAAATTTACATGTGTAATAAATAAATAGAAAAAGATTATTTTTCAAACATTTTTCCATCGAGTTGGAAATTCACTTAATTCTTAAATGCTAAAATTATAAAATCATAAATAGAGTGAAGTAATTTTAAATTCATCAATTCATACAGATATAACATGACTCATATATATGCATAAATAAAACTATAATATATATAACCTGAAAGAGTATATACATAACATAATAAAATAACATATGATAATCAGTAATGGGCCCCTGGCTTAGAATAACTAATGCACAATCAACATCAATTTTTGTATCCATATCATATATCAATGGGGATCATTAAGTCAAAGCACTTCCTACATCTTATGACCTCATCCTCGATCACCACATATCACAAGCCTCATAGGATTCTAAACATTCTTTGACGTTGACATGATCCTATTGAATTTCATCATACTATGTACAAATATTTGCACCAAAATATGATGTACCTGCAAGTGAAAGAATTTGATATTAGGTTAGATGTATTAAAATCTGATCTCACCCTAGTCTATGTGCCAAAAGTGTAATTTTAATCTCCTTGACCATTATTATTACTTGCAGATATGTCACTTTCTCAATAGAAACTCCATGAAATAAAATGGCACATTTTTGTGTCATGTCCACTCTCTCCACTATCCCTTTAGTAAATTATTTATTAGTTCCATGTCTTGTCAACACACCTAGTGTTGTACTATAATACATGACCAATACTCATCATCTCCTTCATCAATTCAATAAATAATATGAATACTGAATTAAACTACAAAACATATCGATAATTTGATATTATAAAACATATATACTTACTTCCCATTTCGTCAGGATATTTAGCAAAATTATTATTATATGTGATGATATTATTAAAACCACGTGTCACCGCATATGATAAGACCTCTACTATGTATACTCATATATAAATCTCACATAATCTACATCTAGGATATTTAATGTGTAATATCTCTCATCATCAGGTAGTGGGGATGACATGTCAATAATAAGCTAATCTCACTATCCTTCTCACAAAAGGGCCCTAAATTATCATTGCCAAATTAATGGTTCTATTAAAACTCCTTTAATAACACAAGATTAACAAGTCACTTTCTTGATCTAAAATTTCTCATAGACAAAAGAAAAATAGTCATGAATCCAATAATTCAGTCATATCCACCATAACTCAATGAAAATCTCTATCTAATGCTTCAAACCATGATATACTCTCCTTATCACATAAAATGTAAGTAATTGATTCACCATACACACAAAATTAATTATAGTAATTCAACAACATTACCTATACTAGTCCATCTCACTACATACATCTGAGAACGGGTCCACCTAGTTAATGGCATCCCTAATGGTCGAATAACCACTATATTCTAATATTCTCAATAGTGAAGCAATGTCACAAAACCAAGTTCATCACCATGTCCCTCATGTATAAATATGTACATATCCCTATATGAATGTACCAACATCATATTAACCTATGAGTACCTAGTAAAATACTCATCAATGTTGTCAACAATGTCCACCAGATTGTATAAAATAGACACTACTCCATAATATATCATAACTAAAGTAGCTGGAAACCCACATATAAACTAAATTGTAATTACATAAATCTTAAAGTTATAATCTTGAATAAAAAAATGGTAGTATATTTAATATTATATTCTCTTCATCCATTAAGCCTTGTCATGCATATATGGGAATCAACAACACTAACTATAGTATCTACCATAACCCCTTAGTACTCACAATTAAAAATTGTATCATAGTTCTTATGTCCTCTAAAGTCATATCCATAGTGCTAGTGGGCCACCATGATGTGGAACTATCTAAATCCTATCGTTCTACTAAATATATCATCATATACATATCATATGTAATTATGTACAAAATGCCTACATCCCCCAAGCTTCAAAATTGATAGTATCAACCTCCTCTAATAAAAAATAATCTCATGAAAATTTACATAATGTGTCCATGGTGAAACTCTCGGGCCTTAAGATCTACCTCAAAAAATAAAATAATGATAAATATAAGCCATCCATCATACTCAATGATTTCTAAACACTATATTATTTTATTTAGGATTTTATTTAGATGACACCATACTACATAGGATAGTATCACAGATAAAACTTGTGTAAGTTTTTTTAAAAATTATGCCATCCATAGTATCTCTTATGAACATTGGTATCTCTAAGTAAGTTCCCTCATATTCCAATCATCTGCCAAATTTAAATTTAATATTTTTATATAATAAATGGTCATGTTAGAGGCTAGCAATCAATTTCTCTCTATTTAAAAATCTATACAAAGTCTATGTTTCTAGAATTATTTATTTAGTTATAGTTTCAAAAGTTGAATACATAATTTGCATGATTGTGTCAAGGTTAATCATAAGAAGGATAGCATTTAGTATTGCATTCTAGTATTACACATATACACTTAGGAGGGAGAACTACATCAAACTGATGCTTTTTTGGGCTATGTAGGCAACACTTAGATTACACAGGGTTTTTGATGATAGATTTTCTATTTCTATTACCCAATTACCCCTTTTACAAGTTCATTCCTATTTATTTTATTGTGTATAAGAGCTAGGGTTTGTATTTTTTAGGTCTCCTATGTGGAAAAATAGTATACATAGTCAAATATTAAACCCTCAAAGACATGGACATGTACCTAGATTAGAAAATTAGATGTAAAGTTAATCCAAATATGGCTGCAACCAACAGACAAAGCCACAATGGAGCCAATCCTCTTATTGTGGGCTTCTCCCATAACAATTGAAATTACTACATTTGGTTATGACAAGTTCAAAGGGATCTTAAGGTAATTTTCATCCACAATTAGCCTACATAATCAACATAACATTAGTTTAAGCTAGGTTTATATATTTATTTCTCAATTTACTTTTTTGTATCTCATCTCTAGTTATGTAAATTTTATATTTTACATTCAGATCCATATATTTATGGACATCTAAATAAGTTTTAAAAATATTATTTGTTCTTAGAATTTTATTTTTAAATAAAAAAAGAACACATTAATAATCTATGTAAAATATTTCTCTTCAATCATATTAGAAAAATACAAATGTCTGAAAATAAACTAAGGCAAGAATAAGAATTATATCAGAAAAGGGTATTATGTGTAAAAAAGAACCATTGCATGAAACATGTTACAAGCTTTCGACACACATAAATCAAAATTCTCCAAAAAAAAAAAAAAAAAAATGTTTGGGACAATCTCCCAATAATTTTCATGGTATTTCAAGTCGTCTCCTAGAACTACTTATCCTATATAATAGTAAACAAGTAGTGATATAGATATTTTCATGACAACACATGATTACTTTTTTGATACTGAGTCATACACATCTATCATGTTTTTCCCATGAAAGCTGATCCTTCTACAACTTATTACCAATCCTTACTATGACTCTCATCTTGATGGGATCATTGGTTAGCATTTTTCAATTTAAAAAATTTAAAAAAATTAAAAACATTCAAATGATAAAAAAATATCGAAAAAAAATATTGTACAAAAAATATTTATTACTTCATCACACTATTATTATACTTTTCATACATGTGATAAAATATATCAGTTTTCTAGGCCTTGTCTATTTTTCTCTTTTTGGCCTCTTGGCTCTTCTTTTTCACTTTCTAGATCTTAACAATCCAAAATAATGACTTATATTTCCATCATATGCCATTTAATTTGTTATTTTCATAGTGTGAACATAATACATTTCACTTTTACATGATATAAATTATAAACTAGAATAGTTGGGCTCGACTATTATTATTATTATTATCATGAGATAATAGAACATATCATGTATCTTTTTGACATGGTCAATAAAAAAATTGAACAACTAGATCCTTAATACATATATATTTTCAATATCATAATCATTTTTATTTTATACAACAATACTTATTCATTCCAAATCTTATTTTTATGTTCCATATTGCTCATACATTTGTGTTACCTACCTTCATATGTTTACATTTGATGAAAAGAAAATGTACAGTCATTTTTATGCATTCTTATTTTATCTCCCACATTCACATAAAAATTAGCGGCATTTTTATTATACATGGCCATACCATCCCATTTAATGCATATTTTACCTTGAAACACGTTGCATATTATTCATATCCCTTCCCTTTATTATACTCTTTAACCCATGACTACACTTTTTTCTTCTTGTTGTAAACTTTGAAAAACTAAAAAAAAATTGAATATTCTAAAAATCTAAAGTTAGGGCATAAACATGATTAAACATATAATTTACAATTTTTTTAAATATTATTTTTCTCATGATTGGTAGAAATCAAAATTTATTTCTATAACACATTCATTTCACTAGTATTTATGATTGTTATGCATGTCATACAAATTTTCACATGGACTAAGATGTATGAATTTTCCCTACCCATAGGCCATGCCATGTTGGGGTATACATATATATATATATATATATATATATATATATATATATATATATATATATATATATATATATATATATATATATATATATATATATATATATATATATATATATATATATATATATATATATATATATATATATATATATATGCACAATGTAAGAAATATATGCTAGTAATACATTTGTAAATATATATATATATATATATATATATATATATATATATATATATATATATATATATATATATATATATATATATATATATATATATATATATATATATATATATATATATATATATTTACAAATGTATTACTAGCATATATTTCTTACATTGTGCACATGAATATGCTATTTTATAACTTATGATCACATTACATAGACATGTCATAGATAATATTTCTAGTTCTATGCTTAATTTTATGATATTACTTATACACATTAGATTAAAATTTGGTTGTATATTTTGTATTGATCTTAGCCCTTATGTGCATAATTATTTGAACATCTCCATGATATATTCATTTGGTATGTGCAACATTTGAAAATATCAAATTATTATGAACATTATCTCTATTTTTCATGTGAAATTTGAACATGTCACATTTTTGTGAATTTATTGATGTCCTTTTTATATGTATCTTCAACTTGTGTATGCAATATCTAATTTTATGACATTTAAACATCTCCTTGGTATGTGAATATTGACATTTTAATTTAACATTGTGTTTGTTATGTTTATGTTCTTTTTGATCTTGTTGAGTTGGACAAGTGCCATAAGACATATCATACACTAATTATTGCATAGGATTCTTATATTACACTTATACTATGGGCTTCATTGATACAGTTATGTAGATTTGATACTTTATGCCTTACATCATATGTTACATACATGACTTAAATGAAACATACGTTACCGTGGTGACACAAATTTTTGCATATGTTATGATATTCAATGACTAAATTTTGATACACATCATAAATTTAAATATTATTTTTTGAGATGGGCGACTTTCAAGACACATTCTCAATTGCGGGGTGGGCAGGGGGGACATATGGGATGGGATATCACTTTTGAAGACAAAATATAGTTTCAAAATATTTAAAATGGCTCAAAATTCAATTATTGGTATATATTATGGGAGTCATATGCATTGACATTACAAGAACAAATTAGAGATTCATCCACTTTGTGCACATTGAAGATATTCATGTAAAATATTTAAATAAAAGTTTGAAAAAAAATCTATGTATAGTTATAGTTTTCATATTTATCAAGTGGGGTCATGATACAAATTCATGCAATGATTTATATAGTATTATATATTGACAGTCATGATAAGGTCATGGATGTCATCCATTGTATTTTTATCATGCATACAAGAACTAAGGAATAAATTGATAATTCAATCTAAAATCTATTTATAGTTCTTTAGTTAATGTGAATAGTACATAACTTGGAGATTCAACACCCTAATGAAATATAGCATGCGAATCCATTATGGATTATAAGCCATTTATATCTTGTGGATACAAAAACCCATAGAAAAAAAATATTGGTTTTTACATCACTCAATGGGTTATATTTTCTATTCATGTTTGATTCAAATTGGGGCTTGATCACCCTTAATTCCACATTGAGTCAAAAAAAAAATAAAATTATCCAATGCTTCAAAGAAGCATCATATTAGAGAAAATTTACAAATGCAACATTAGTTTCACACATAGAGGTATATTGCTCTTTTGTTTCTTCTTTTATTTTTTTAAATTTTCATAATTGAATATTTTTTTCATTTCAAATGGTTAAAATGAATATTTCTTGAGTTTTTTTAGGGTTTACTAAGTTAAATTGCATTTCAAAAATTAACCATCCATTCAAAGTTAATGTGTGTTATATAAATTCATAAATATTTCCTTTTACTCTAGTAATTTTATTTATAGACTAAAAGGAGGAAAATATAGTCACACAAATTTGCTCATAAATAATTGATTATATTAGTTTTGTCCCACTTATATTTTAATAGACTTGTCACTTAATCTATACATATTTTGATACCTCACTATATCGCATGTACATGTATTGACATATCCATTTTCAAGATGTTATTTTCCATTAAGAATATGTTATTAATAACTAGAAACATTTTTAATCATCTATATGGGCACCCTAGATACTTAATTTCAAATTTTACCATTTAGGATAAAGCTAACCATTATGAAATAGTAGTTGGAGTCGTTTATACCCCTATTTTTATTTTATAGGTGAAAATACAGGATTGAAAGGCCCTGTAACCTTATACAAAGGAGAAAATTAAAAAATGAACAATAAAGCTCAAAAGAATGCCTCTACCAGTGATTGCTAAACATGCAGCCAAAACCCTTCACAAAGGAGGTTTCTACCAATAACTAAAAATGAACAAAAAGATACACCCATGAAATTTCCATGAAATAAATCCAAATTGTGGCTTCCCTAAAGGAGTCATAGGGATCGAGCAAAAGACATGGAATGTGACTTACTACCCTCCAACAACTAAGAGAATCAATCCATTTCTTTTTTGAGATGTACCCCCCAGAAAAAAATAAAAAAAATATAGTGACATGTTGAATTCATGTCTTCTACCACTTTTCTTCTTGTGCACTTTCATCTACCCCCCCATCTTCCATAGACTCTGAGGCATGGGGTAATAATATTTCTAAGGGCTAAGATTTATCTATCACTGAATCCTCAACCAAAGGTTCAACCTATGATGATTTAGAGAAGGGAATGGGATATTTAGAAATAGGAAGAGTCTTTCAATACTCATGACAACCAAGAAGAACATGTAATGGATCTTCATCAACATAAAGGTAATGAACTAGTCAAATGTTCATTAAAACCTAATCCAAGGCAAAATTCATAAGGAGTAAAATCATAAAAATAATGTCTCATTTGTGGTCCTCAGGGATATGAAATTAAATATTATTGGTATAATGCCTTGAAAAAAAAGGATCTTCTAGTGGTCAAACATATATTAACCAACAATCATCCCTTGGATCATTAAGTAAGCTGTAAGGATAGAAAAAGGGGACCTGACAGAAGAAATCAAACCAACAAGGCCATATTGTTTAACAAGAATAATATGACTTGATGTACTCTTCATATATCCATGATGAATCCACATCACAAAATGACATATGGTATGTTGACTCAGGTGAAACATAACACATGAGAGGTATAAAATATTATTTTTTCACATTAAAGGACATACCCAACAAAATTCATGTTTTTTTATGTGATGATACCTTATACAATGTAAAAGGAATTAGTAACGTTGGATTACCCCTAGGAATGCAAACATGTATACTCATATAAGTTCTCTATGTACCTGGTTCATCCAATAAATTATTATCAATCAATCAACTCTTAGACCATAATTTGAGTATTGACTTTGACTGTAAAAGTGAAAATGAAATGTGTTTGATAAGAGACAAATATATAAACTCCAAAATTATTGGATGAGAATCCAACATGAACCATATGTTTTAGACTTATTTCATTCAAAAATATAATTATCCCTCATAAAAAAAGGAAACAAACTCAACACATTTGTGTCCTAAAAGATTTAGCCACATCATTTTTTGATATCTTGACAAATTCCACCACTACAACATGGTAAGACGATACACACCTCTTTAAAAGGGTTCAAAAAATTTTCATGATTGCATAGTAGGTAAGAAACATAGAGTTCTATTTCAAAAAATTACCTATAGATTCAATGGCAAACTTGATCTAGTTCACATCAATTTGTACGGACCAATGTCACCTAGCCATGTTGGATTTAAGTACTTCATTCTCTTTGTTGATGATTATTCCATAAAAATTTGTGTCTAATGTGTGATAAAAAGATTCAAGCCTTTGAAACTTTAAATAAATTCAAAGTGGTTGTTGAAATAGAATCTATTAAAAAAATCAAGACCCTTCACTCAGATCATGGGGGAAAATTCACTAATAGTGAGTTAAAACAATTTTTGAAAGAAAATGGCATTCATCATCAAATGACTCCTCTACATAAACCACAATAAAAATCAATTTTTCAATTGAGGAATCATACTATTATATAAATGGTATGTTGGATGATAGATTATTTAGGATTGATAAAGGCATTTTGTGTAAAAATTGTCAAAACTATCATATATTCACTCAATAAAGTACCCATTGTAGCTCTTGAGGGAGTAACTCCACATGAAGCTTGGTAAGGGAAAAATCCATCTATAACGCATCTTCAAGGTTTTGGATTCCAAGAAAGTATGCACAGTATAAATTTAAATAGATTAAACTTGATATGAAAGTAAAAAAATATGTGTTCCTAGGGTGTAGTGAAGAAACACTTACCTATAGACTCATGGATCTTAAAAATAGACAAATATACACCAGCAGAGATGTTAAGTTCTTTGAAAATAAATAAGAGTAAGCTCCTATAAATTCACCTATTAAACTAATCAGTCCAATAGAAAATATAGAATATGTTAATCTCCTAGATGAATACAATAATTATGATGGGAATGATGGTGTATCTCCACCACCCATAAGAAAAACTCAATTTATGCCTAAATTTTATATAAATACACTCAAATATGAAAAATTAAATGATTTTATAAACACGTCCACCACTAGGCCAAAGACTCATAGTATGGCTTGAGTTGATGTCAATTTGGGATTAATGAGTATAATTGTTGAATCTATCAATCACTCTATAGTTCAGGAAGCCCTATAGTTGAAACCTTAGAAAGATGCTATAGATCCAAAATATAATTCAATGACAAAAAATAAAACATGGAAATTTATAGATCTTCCACCAAGGAAGAAGCCAATTAGATGCAAATGGATATTCAAAATGAAGTATAAAGCAAATGGCATTCTTGGAAAGCACAAGGCAAGATTAATTATAAAGGTGTGTGCTCAGAAAGAGGGCATTGATTATGAGGAGACATTTTTTCCCACAATAAATATTAAAACTATCAAGATGATTTTTTTTCTAGCTACACATTTTGTCTAAAAACTCCATGAAATAGACGTGAAAAGTGCCTTCCTTAATTGGGACTTATAGGAATAAGTCCACATGACTCAAACATAAGGTTTTGTCAAATCAGGGAAAGAAAATAAAGTTTGTACACTTGTGAAATCACTGTATGGTCTTAAACTAGATCCTAGGGTATGGTATATCAAGATTGATCAACATCTTTTGAAACATGGATTCAAAAGGAGTCCATATGATCCCAATCTCTACATCAAATAGAAAGTGGGGAGATATTAATTATCATTGTATATGTTGATGATCTAGTCATCACTACTAATTTAGTGAAGATGATTGAATCAATAAAGAAAGATCTAAATCGATCATTTGACATGACATGTCTTAGGCTTCTACATTTATTGTCTTATCTTAGAAGTTTGGTAGAGATAAATTACATTTTTGTACCTCAATTCAAATACATCAAGATAATACTTGTGAAATTTCACATGATGGATAGAAAACCAATTGCCACACCTATGGAGATTAAACTTCAGTTGTCTTGACCAGATCTATTACCATAGGTAAATATAACTCTATATCAATAGATGATGGGTAGTCTCATTTACCTAACCTACACTAGGATAGACATTAGTTATGTTGTTATTTATCTCTCAAATTTCATGCAAGAGCCTAAGATGAATCATTATAAAGTATCAAAGTGAGTATGGAGGTACATCAGAGGAACTATGGATTTTGGCTTAGAATACAAGATGAATGATAAATTCTTCTTGACATGATACTCAGACTTAGATCATGCATGGAACATTGATTATAGGAAATCCACATCAGGGTTTGTATTCTTTTTGGGATCTAGGCTGATATCATGGGGAAGTAAGAGACTAAATTATGTTTCAAGGTATTCCATAGAATAAGAATATCATGTCCTAAGAGGAGCTATATATGAAGTGTTTTAGCTTAGATGTATACTTGAAGGATTTAAATTATAATAAAATTAACCCATAATTTTTCATTTAGATAATGAAGGAGTAGTGAATATTATTCACAACTTGGTATTTCATGAATGCACTAAATATTTTAAAGTGCAATTTCATTTCATCTATGAACATGTTTAGAACGACAACATCGAACATTTCGTAATAGATCAATAATGTGCAATTATTTTTACTCAAACACTTGCTCGACAAAAATTTAAGGCATTCAGAGAATTTCTCTCCTATTCACATGAGATAATGTTGAATTAAGGAGAGGAAATATTGAGGTGATTCATTCACCATTGTAAATAAATAACTAATAATTTATTAGTTATATTTGTTTGTAGTTAGTAATTAGTAAAAAGTTACTCACTGTAGATAGGTAGTTAAATTATTTTAAGAATTACATATGATTATTTTTTAATTTAGGCATGTTGTTTTACATGGATGGTTATTTAAGAGGTAGGTTTATTAATTTGATAATGATCATATTAAGATTCTATAATCCTATTTATTTATTGAAATGAAGACAAAATTATTCTTTATCTATATCCTATCACTGACATTTGACGAACCTTCTTCAGATACTCTAGATTTCACCATCTCCTTTCTAGTAGATAGGAAGATGTAAAAATGTTAGTGGACTCATTAAGTTATGGCATTTAATCTGTAACTATGATACCACATGTAACATTCCCAACATGATCTACTTAAAAATTCATGTTTTCTTTTTTTAAATTTAGACAATCTATTCTATGACAGTTTAATTATGATAAAATATTGTAAGTATGACAATTATAAAATAAACATATGAAATCTATCCATCATTGATCACTATCATCATATGAAACACATAACTATAGATATCCAACCATATCTAGTACAACCATACAATCACTGCTATTAATGTATAATAAGTAAATAATTACCTCTCATTATGATAATGTTTCAAAAATAAATAAAATACAATGTACAAGATATAATATACATGGCTCCATAGAGCATGAGTTCCCCAAACTTTGTATCTATAGCAATTTCAATTGTCATCTTTAAATAAATAATATTATAGAGAAGGAGAGCATCATCCGAGTGATTTTCCACATCAACTATAAACCATCAATCCTCCACATAATCTCTCATTAGGTATTTTCCCTCCCTTTATGAATAAGTAAATAGTGACAGTATGAGAATGTAGAGAGATAAGATAATACCCATGTGCTATATGATTTATAATAACATGCAATGTATCATAAAAGAATTTGTTCTAACATGATATCATATAAACATGTAAATCATACATATAAAATGATAATGTCTAACTAAAATTACTTTGGCCAAAGTTTTCAATAGTTATTAATTTCTAGGATCAGTCACCTTAAAACACACCACTTGATCGGATTACCTTCATTTGATATTGCTAATGCTAGTAAGATAGTGAAGTATGTTTTACTACTTAATTAGTACTAGCAATGCAAAATTTTGTTAATATAAATAAACTAAATATATTCACACAAGTTACTTATTATTAGAACTCATAAAACATGATAAATAATGAAATAACCAAAATGCATACATTTAATCCATCAAATGTATGCATGAATCTCCACATGATTATTTATCCATAAATAATAGGCCTAAAAATTATAGTTTGTACCATCTATGTATAATATATATTTAGACTATAGTTTTCTCTTTCCTATAAGTAGTTCGAAATGTAATCAACTCTATAACAACCCATAATATCATTGTCCACTATTCATAAGCACAACTAATCAATTATAAACAACTCGTTATAACAATGTTGAAAATCAAATGTCTCATAATCCTACTTATATTTTGTATGAGCATGATCTTTATTAAGAACCTAGTATCGGATTTACATGAGTAAGATATTCTATAATAATAATATTTGTACATGATGATGCAATTAACCTAATTAGTAAGATATCTCACATGTGGCTTGTATCTTAACAAACTAAATTATTAAATTACTATATTATGATTCAATTAGTCTAGTTCATGGATATCTATTTTAAGTTATAATTGGTATCAACTTCTACTATTGATCATATATTATCAATCATAAACCACATTATTAGATTAATATTATGGATATATTATTATATTTTATATATCACCATCTATGATTATACTACATCTATATATAAGATATTCCTTATATCTTATATATGTATATTCTTACATCATCAGTATATATGCTATTTTATTATGGTTTAGTGTTATCATCACTATATAAAATAATGAATTTTATTACTACATATATATAGGATTATACAAGGTATTCTTACTCTTATTATTTTGTATAATTTTTATATCAATGAAGTATCCATAGGATTATTATAAAATAATGACATGTCATTGTCTCGTAAACACTCTTGTGTTTAGATTTATAGCTTTTATTTAATAATCATATCATATCCTACATCATATTGGTATAATTTGTATCTAAAAATACATAGGATATATAATACCATTAATTCTCTATTAAATCCATAATACTAATTCTATATTTAATCCATAAGTATAATGTTATATTTATAAAGTGGTAATAACATAATACAACATACACAACCTTTACATATAACTAAGGGCTTGTTTTGGAAGACATAATCATTCATTAAAATATATACAATGTTGTTTTGAATATCTCATATGTTCATTATTATTTTACATTTAAACAAAGTTTTATGTAATTCAGTGATTCCATGTGAATGCTCCCTGTTTTGGACCGTGGTATGCACACAATTTTTTTTTGTTATGATTAATAATTCACCCTTTTTATATGCATGGACCACTCCTAGCATTTAAGTTTATTAGGTCATGATTGTGCTACTAAAATGTCACTACAATCGTATATACACAGCGCAATATATTTATACTAAAAACTTCACACACACACACACACACACACACACACACACACACACAGAGAGAGAGAGAGAGAGAGAGAGAGAGAGAGAGAGAGAGAGAGAGAGAGAGAGAGAGAGAGAGAGAGAGAGAGAGAGAGAGAGAGAGAGAGAGAGAGAGAGAGAGAGAGAGAGAGAGAGAGAGAGATCATCTATTTGTGTTTTATGGATTTTATGACTTAGTCAAATTTTAGAATTTGTTAACAACTAATTTTACATATGTAATAAATCAAAGTGAATTGCAATATAACTAATTTATATATAATTTTTAATGATAACCGTTACAATAGGAATAAGTGTATAGCAATATGTATTCTTGTAATGATGTATTAGTTATTTGTTCATTATTATTTAAGATATAACACAGGTAATGAAGAATTACATAGTCATAATAGCTATTTGTTGCATTGTATATCATTTCTCAATATATATAGTTTTATATATGCACAAATATCTCTATTTTCATGAAAATTTCTATTCTTACTTATTTGTATAATAAACTTTATATTTATCTTCACATATATACATAGTTCATACCTATAAGTAAGTCAATTTGTATACCTATCAATTTTACTTGTATATTACCACTATAAAGAATAAAAAGATATTTAAGAAAACATAAAGTTGATTCATTGATTTTATCTACAAAAGCTCTATTTGCTATATATACAAGTTCTCCTAAATCACTGTAATATTAGCACATTGCTATAATATTTAACATGAATATACATAGTTTAATTGCATTGCCTACTTAACAATATGTTGTTTTTTTCCTTCCACTTTGCTTCATTGTCTTCTCTCCTTTTATTATTTGCCTCCTCTCCCCCTTATGCCATGATCCTTTCTATTAAATGACTTTATTCCATCTTCCTTTTTCATTGATTCTTTGAATGATTTTCATTTTTTTAAAATCTTGTCCTTTTTGTTTATTTTATGAACTTTTTCCATTTTGTTTTTCTTTGTTTTTATTCTTATTTGTATATATTTCTAGCTTCATAGTAACAATTAATTATAACAAATCATTTTCTTGATATGAATTAAACATAGGTAAGTCATTATCTATATGACTAAGAAAAGTCAATTATATTCCATTATTATAAATATGGTAAATCACAGATATTATAACTACACATGATGATTAGGCCATACACAATTGTAAGTAAATCATGAATTCCATAACATGACATAAACACATAGCACAACAATACAACCACATGAAATTAATTCTACATAATCATTAAACTAAGCTAACCATGTGTAAATAATTCTAAATACAACCAATCATCATAAACATACTAACGTTAACAATTCTACTATGCATCTAGTATTCAATATTTAATGTGATATGTGTAGGTTTATATCCATTCCTTTATCATCTCATGATGTATCCATCTCCATCACCATCTTTGATGATTCTCTCCCACCATCATGCTTTGAGGGAAGAATCTCTCCTACTTCCAACTCATGAAAAATAGGTAGTTAGTGCATACATCACAACATATATATCATAAAATATTGATAAACAATAAATCAACATAATCACAATGTAAAGAATATACACTACAACTAACTCATAGTAATGCAATCATGTAATCAAAGTAACATACATATGTCTTATAACAACATATGACATATAGTTAAACCATCTAATAATCAAATCAAATATTCAACTACAAATATCCATGAATAATCAAGTAAGTTTGTTTAGCTAGAAATCAGTATGCAAAAATTCAAAAGACAAGGAAAAATAATAAAAGTTATAGATCTAAGAAGAGGTATAGACATTAACAATAAAAAATTATAAATCTTAAATACTTGAAATTATAACCATATGAAAGAGAGTACAATAAATAAGTATATGATACATCTTATCTGAAAGCATGACACTTAAATAACTAAAAAGATGAATTATAACAATAGTTTCATAATTACATTGATATTCATTTTATGTCTTTTCCCCAAAACTTCTATGAAAATGGGACCCTAAAATAGGGGAATTATAAAACAAGGAAAAATATAATAAAATGCTCATTGCTTACCTCGAAATTATGTCACCTTCCCATGTAGTGTCTTCCTCATAGAGTTGGAAAAGGGTTTACAGAAGCAATGGTTTCATTGACTTGTTAGGCAACCAATTCAAGGTCATGGACTTCCAACTCGTAATCTTATCTTAATGAGACAAAAACATTTAAGTTCATTATTAGATTTCACTATGGTACATAATGCAAAAATGTAATTGATGGTTGTTTTAATGTTTAAATATAGGTAAACAACTAAACTGAATTGTATAAAAAGTCAGGGAGGTATCAGACCCCACTAGACATGATGTATTTGAATAGATGAATATAATAGGTATATGATGTATTATTTATGCTCTGTTAATGTGAGAATATGAATAAAGTTGTACAATAAAATAAAATGAAAAGTAATTGGTATCAGTTCTCTCAATTTTAGTGAGGAATGGTTGGTGGTTAAATTAAAAGTATAAATTGTATTAAAAAAATGTATAAATATTTTATTTTTACTTTTAATTTTTGTAAAATATTATAGTTTTAACTTAAAATAATTAATTATATAGTTAATTAAAATGTTGAGATTAATGTATTATTTAAATTATTTTAAAATTTGATATTAAATTTTTAAGAATATTTAATAGATGATGTTATGTACTATTTTATATTACATATGATGCATTGGAATAGACAAATAAGATAGACATATGCTATAATATTTGTGATATGTCTGAATATGAATAAAGTTGTAGAATAAAATAAAATGTAAAGTAATTAGTATTGGGTCCTTCAATTTTAGTGTATAATGGTTAGTGTCTATGATAATTAAAATTTACGAATTATATAAAAAAAGTGTATAAGGTTTTTATCTCTATTTTTTAAAACTAAAAGAAAGGTATATGATTCATCATATAAGTAAAATATTTATATATATTATATAAAAACAAATTTTTAAAGATTGAATTTAAACAATAAAAATTGTAAAATAGTCCTTTGAAAATAAATTATTGACTCTTAAATTACCACTGAATTATAAAGTAAAACATTATAATATAATTAAGTTTCTACAAATTAAAATAAATAAATAAATAAATATTAAAAATATTAAATATCAAACTATTTTACCAAACACCTTATATATCTACAACATAATGTCTTCCTAACATTCACAACAAAAACATCAATAAATACAAAACATTATATATTAATGAAATTTCAATAAATTAAAATAAATAAATATCAAAAATATAAAATATGAAATAATTTTACCAAACATCTTATACATCCACAAGACAATGTCTTCCTAACATTCACAACAAAAACATCAATAAATACAGATTCAATTGATTTTTCCTCCTCCTTTTTTTTTTTTTTTTTAATTTTATAATGAAAATAAATAAATACATGTTTTCCGATATAACGACTTTTCTGAAGGAAAATTTCACTCTTCCACTCCCCCTCCAGTTTCCAATATATTTCTTTAGAAGATGGAGCTGGCTCCTATTTCAGTGACGATCAAAAAATTAAAAAAATTTATAAAGTTTCATAAATAGTTTCTTTTTCTAAAATTGCAAATCTTATCTCGATACCTCAAAGTTTATAAGTCTTATCAATTTCTATCTAATTCCACACACGTCTAATCATGTGTCGCAAAAGAGGGGCCATAATACGATAGGTTAAATTTAGTGTGTCAAAATTGATAATATATCAATACCTAAAATTATATTTAGGCAATTGAACATAATACCAAAAGAATGATATGCTCAAAAGGAAGGGATCTAGCAATCTAACTTTGTTTAAAACAGAACTATCATAAATGTTCGAAATTTTATGATTAATTTATAGAAGACAATGTTAGGGCACTCAATTTTCAAAGTGTTGTAGTCATATATATAATTAATGAGCGTACATTATATACATTTTGATGTTGAATAAAATGTTTTTATAAAAATTTTAATTTATTAAGAAATTATATTTATAAATATTTTTTTATTACTAATATTTTAATAGTACGAAAATCAAAAATAGAATTAAACTTAAATTGATATTAACGATAGATCATTTTTTTATGGTGAAAATTCTAAGTCCAAAAGTACAAGAAAAGATTTCTAAATTGAAAAAATATAAAATATATTTTAAAAACTGCTATCGATTGCAAATGCTAATGAAGCTATCAATTAAACATCACTTTATGTCTAACATAACCTCATATTCAAGGTGAGCTTTCCAATGATGAAAAAGATAATAAGAATAATTGATTTCTTAATAATAGCTTTAAACCTACGATATAATGTGTGCACATCTTATAATAAGATACATCATAAGATTTTGGTCCTCAAAACTTATTGATTTCCTAATGATAACTTTAAACATACATTGGAGTGCATGTGAATTATAATAAAATACATTGTAATATTTTCACGTCAAGAGAGACCCAAGTATAGGATGATAAAGTGATTTCATAAGAATCCTAATAAATTTTGAAGCTTTTGAATCCATTGAAATAGATCTTAAACTGATGTTTTTAATAATGGATCTCTCATTTTATCCATAGCTATGATCACAATTCATGTATAGTATTTGTTGTTATAAATATTACATACTTGTTAATAATGAATTAAAGTTCCTATGAAGATTAAAAATTATAATAAATTAATATTTGAAATAATAATTTAGAAATGATTTATATTGATTGCATTGAACTAATTACAAATCATGCATAAATAAGATTCAATTGGGTATTAAAATTGATATGCAAAATTAATTAATTTAAAAAAAAAAGAAAAAAACTCTATTTTTAGTCACTATTATTTTTAGTAAGTTTCATATGCAAGCACGTGCAACTCTAAAAATATCCTAAAATATTCTAAACACTAAAATTAACCTACAGAACAAAGTTCAACTGAACTTCATGTCTATTCATAAAAATATACAATTTTTAAAAATAAAAAAATCTCAAAAAAATCATTAAACTGTAATTTTAGACCCTCAGATGGTCTTCTTTGGCCTCTGATAATTTTCAAAAAAATGCCTCTAAGAAGAAAGTACATCTTAAAGTTGTAACAAAAGTTTTGAGATGCTTGTTTTAGCATGTGGAAGAGCTCAAACAGAGCTACGCATCAAAATTTATGGCCTCCAAAAGTTTGGCCTATTTTTCTATATCATTCTCTTCTGGTTGAAAATAACTCAGCGCTTGCGAGTTTCCCCGATTGTACTCTTGCTAATTTTCTTTGTCAATATTCTTTAATTCTCATTCTATAATCCAAGTGTTGTCTTCTTGCTGTAATCCTTCCCACTGGACCAAATACTTGTTATAATTACTTTGCCTTGTGCTTACTATCTTCATATCCAAAACCTGCACTATCTTTTCATTTTTTTTGGACCCTCATGCTACCAATTTACTTCTTCATGGAATTTATATAAATCTAAAAGATTATAGATATAACAAAATTCAATGGTAAACTCACCTCATACACATTATTATTTATTTTCTTCATAATTCAACATGGACCTATTTTCTTGTACTTCAACTTGTTATATATACCTTTTAGAAATATTTATTTCCTCAAGTAAACCATTACCAAATCTTCTTCAAATACATTGTATCTTCTTTTGACATCTGTTGATGCTTTATATTTCTAATAACTTTCATGCAAATTTTTTCTTTCTCCTCGCAAATGTTGCATATGCTCTACAAATACTTTTACATCATCACTAATTCAATCTACAATGGCTAATTGTACCAGATATCAAATACCCATATAAATTATCCCATAACCAATTTGAAATGGTGATTTCCCTATTGATCTACTCATTGAACTATTATATGGAAACATAGTTTGTGGTAAAGTTAAGTCCCATTGCGTCAGCTTATTTCCCAATATGCATCTAAATAAATTTCTTAAGCTCCTTTTCAAAATTATTGTCTGTCCAATATTTTTGGGTGATATACACTACTAAATTATAGCTTAGTACCCATCTTCTTCCACAAAGTCCTCCAAAAATGACATAGAAAATTTGTGTCCCTATCTAAAATAATAGTTTTTGGAACACCATGCAATCTCACAACATCCTTAAAAAGTAATTCTGCAACTCTAGTGGCACCATTGGTTTTATTACATGAAATTAAATGAACTATTTTTAAAAAATTATCTACAAAAACAAAAATTGAATCATTATCTCTATGTGCGTTTGGTAATCCCAACACAAAATCCATACTCAAATTTGTCCATGGTGCTCTTGAAATTCGTAACGGCATGTATAGTCTAGTATTTTGTGCATGTCATTTACCCACTTGACATATATTACATCTAAAATCATACCTTATCATATCTCTCTTCATCTTTGTCCAAAAATACTTTTCCTCCACCAAAGCTATTGTCTTTGTATTACCAAAATATCCAGCCAAACCTCTATTGTGTAATTATCTTATTATATTATCTCATAGAGACCCAACTAGAATGCATAATTATTTTTCTTTGAAGAGATGACTTTATTTTATAAGATACTCAACATGAATAATATATATCCCACCTATTAATGGATTCCTACACTGCTTAACTACCTTGCAAAAATATATATCAATATCATATTATTCTTTGATAGCTTCAAATCTAACTAGTTCACTCACCATAGTAGTTAATAATACTTCTCTCATTCTCAATGCATCAAGTACCTAATTATGTTTTCCTAATTTATGTTTTAACATAAAATTCTACCCCTATAAGAAAGATACCCACTTTGCATGCGTACTATTCAACTTGTTTTGGGTATTCATATACTTCAAAGCCTCATGATCTGTAAATAAGATAAACTCCTTACGCACCAAGTAATGCCTCCATTGTCTTAATACTTGTATAATTTCATAAAGTTCAAGATCATAGGTAGAATACTTTGTTCTTACCTCATTCAAATTCTAACTGAAATATGCTATTGACTTTCTTTCTTGACTCAACATAACACAAATTCACACAAATAAAACATCACAATTAACCTCAAACACTTTGTTAAAATATATTAATGTTAAAATTGGTCTTTCCATAATCTTATATTAAAAAATTCAAAGCATTCTATGGCTATTTTAGTCCATGAAAATTTCTTCTCTCTTATGTAATCTATTATTCGTGCCACAATACTAGTAAAATTTTTAATATTTTTTTTGTAAAAAGTTTCTAAACCATGGAAACTTCTTACCTATATAATTATTTTTGGAATAGGTCACTCAATAATTTCCGTTATCTTTTCTTCATCCTTTCTCACTCCATCCACTGAAACTACAAATCTCAAAAATACTAAATTGTTCTACATAAACCTGTACTTCTTTAAATTTGCATACAATTTCTTCTTTCTTAGAAAATATAATACCATTATAAAATGTTGTAAGTGTTCTTTCTTAGTATTAATTAATATCAAAATATCATAAAAATAAAAAACCACAAACTTACTAATATATTCTCATAACACTGTATTCATCATCCTCATAAATGTGCTAGGTACATTACATAATCAAAAGGGCATCACCTTCCACTCATATAAGCCATCCCTAGTCTTGAATGCAATTTTATATTCATCTCCTTCATGAATTTGACTTTGATAATAACCACTCCTTATTTAAATCTTGGTAAAATATTTTTCTCTTACAACGACATCCATCGTATCATCTAAACGAGGTATAGGAAATCTATATTTGATTTTAATTTTAATAATGGCTCTACTATCCACACACATTTTCTCTCCTCCATCTTTCTTTGGAGTTAGTAACACTAGTGTCGAATATAGACTCATACTCTCCCTTATCAACTTGTTTCTCATCAATTTAATAACTTGTTTATTTAATTATGCATATTCTACTAGACTCATCCTATAAGTTGGTTGATTGGGTAGAGCTAATCCTAGCATAAAATCAATGTGATGATGAATATCTCTCTTTAGTGGTAAACCATTTGATAACTCATCAGTCATAACATTAGCATATTCTTTCAACACTCTTGTTGTTTTTGTTGGTGTTTTGCACCATTTTTGTTTCTTCATTCTTTGCTATTAATACATAATAACAACCTACCACCTTCATATCTTAGATAAGTTCTTTAGTAGAGAGCATGATTTATGTCTTCTCTTCTTTTTTAAGAGGTAACAAAACTATCTTTGTACAACCTTTCCAAAAAGTGTATGTGTTATTTTCTCCATCATGAATTACTTTTCTGTCAAATTACCATGCTCTCCACAATAACACATGGTATGCATCCATGAAAATAACATCACACCATATTTCATCATTATAAGTTTTTTCTATGAAAAACTTGATTAAGCACATTTTATCTACTATAACCTCATTCCCTTTCTTAAACCATGAAATCTGATAAAGATTAGGTTGTTTTTCACATTGTAAATATAATTTATCTATGATTTTTTTAGAAACCATATTTTCACAACTACTACCATCTATAATTACTTTTCATATCTTTCCACCTGAAGTACATCTTGTTCAAAAAATATTTGGTCATAACCATGCATCACCACCATATTTATTCTGCATTTATTCATTACTTGGAATGATCATTGTTCTTCTCATTATGAGATTATCTCCAACATCTAATGGTGCAATTTCATTATTTTGGTCTTCTATCTCAGCCTCAACTAGATCACTCTTGGACGATCCTCTTAACTCATTTATTAATCCTGATAGTGCAGGACATGTAAATTTATTATGCCCTTCTTCTCCACACCAGTGATAAATATGAGATCTATGCTAACTTAGGAACCATCCTCTAGCACCACTATAATGTCATCCTATCTGAAACCCTCTTCCTCTTTGTTGGTATTAAAACCCTTCCCTAATCTCATATTTCTTTTTACACCATGTGATGATTCACCTCTATTAGTATTAGACCCACCTATAGAAGTATTGAACCTACCTCATCCTCTTATTGGAGGGGATCCACCTCTTCTTAGACCAAGAGATGTTCGTTTGAAATTTTATCTATTTTTTTTTTCTACATTCAAAGATAATTGATAAGCCTCCTTCATGCGAAGTATTTTACGCATGCTTAATTCATATTGAATAGTCATTTTCAAACCATTTACATACCTTTAAGCCATATGATCTTCTATTTCATCATGCTCCACTCGTATGGAAAGATTATAAAACTCATTTGTATACTCTTGTATATTGTGATCCTTTTGTCTCAAATTTTGAAATTTTTTGTATAGGGTTTGTGTATAATCCATAGGAATAAATTTCTCTTTCAACTTCTTCTCCATCTTTTTCCATGAAATAATCTTCTCATTACCTTTTCTACGTCTCTCTTTCTACAAGTGATCCTACCAACTCATTGCATAACCTTTCCATTTCGTGTATGCAAACTTTACCTTCTTATCTTCTCTCATAGTCTTGCACTTAAAGCTTTAACTTTTTCATACTATTCATCCAATCTATCAACTCTTCTGGTTTTAAACTACCTCCACAATCTAGAACATCAACTTTGATTCCTTCATTTTTTCTTTCTATATCCTAAACCATCATTTCTTCCATCAATGGTGGCTAATCTTGTTCTTCTCCTTCTTAATTGATATTTTCATCACAATCTGTTCCTTGCTCAGCTTTATCACCACCATATCTTTTTCTTTGATTGGTCATAACCTTGATTAATTATTACACTTACTTTTTAGCTCTTGTATAGTCTGGTTCATTTGTGAAATACATCCTCATCCTCTCACCATTTCTTACACCTCCAAGATTCAACCTTTCCCTAATACTAGATAATAAACCAAAATTACTATCAAGACCAAAAATTACAATAGGCCAAGATCTTAAATAATAACTCAGAATTGATTGTATTGAAATAATTTTAAGCTATGCATAAATAAAATTTAATTTAGAATTTAAAAAAATCTAAAATCTAAAATAAAATCTATTTTTATCAACTTCTATTTTTACTAATTTTTGCATGCAAGTGTGTATAACTTTAAAAATCTCATGAAATAGTTTAAATACTAAAATTAACTTATAGGATAAATTTTAACTAAAGTTCACATCCGGTCATATAAATATATAATTTTGAAAAATAAATAAATACTGAAAAATTCATCAAACTATAATTTTAGACCATTAGATAGTCTCATTTGGCCACCTAAAATTTTTAAGAAAAAGCTTTTAAATAGAAAGTACAACTTAATGTCGTAATGAACTTTTCAAAATAATTGTCTTAGTATAGAGAAGAGCTCAATCAAAACTATAAATCAAAAGATCTGACATCTAAAAAATTGACATATTTTTCTGTATCAATTATGGATAGCTACTTTTTTAGATTCTTTATAAAAGTTATGAAAGAAAAATATTGCATGAGCATGCTCTTTTTCCTGAAATTATAATCTAATGTGTCTTAGGCCATAGTGTGATTTCAAATAAATATTTTGAAAATGAGGCTTTGTAAAAAATATCCAAGTTTTCATTACATATTTAATTAAGTAATTTAAAAAATAAAATAAAAAATATTAAATTCAATAAAGTTAAGGAAATTATAAAATATTAAGACAATTTTAATAAATTAAATTAAATTAAGAAAAAATTAATAATTTAAGAATTTTTTAAAAAAAAAGGTATAGGTAATTCTAAATAAATTCATTCCAATACATTTAAAATAAATTCAAAAAATAGTAAAATTTATCCAAATTTTGACAAATTATGTAAAATTGGAAAAGAAATTTAAAATATGTTTTCTAAGGATTTAGGGAAATTTTAAAATATCAGGGTAAAATTGTGAAAATATGAGAATTTTGAAAAATGTCAACAAATTTAGAATCCTAAAAAAATAAGGAAATTTAAAAGAAAATACATAAATAAATTTTAATTATCAAATAAGAAAAAAAAAAAAAAAAAGAGGAAAATTAGGTAATATTAGTATAAATTTAGAAAATTAGCATAAAAATTTAAATTTTTAATTTTTGAATAAAGAAATTGAAATGTTAGGTTAAATTAGAAAAAAATAGGAAAACATAAGACAAAGTCAAATAAATATGGAAATTTTAATAAAAAGGTGAAACTTTTTGAATTTTTCCAAATTATATAAATTAAGATAATTTTAAAAACTTGCATTCAGTATTGGAAAAATTAAGGAAATTTTAAAAAAATAGTAAATTTTTGAAAAAATTGGAATAATTTGAAATTTTAAGTAATTTTGGAAAAAAAATAAGATAATTTATGAAAAAAATATAAAACAAACATAAATTTGGAAAAATTTTAAATAATTTAAAAATTTAATTAACTTTAGCTGAAATTAAAATAATTTGTGAAAAATTCAAGAAATTAATTGAAATTTAACACATTTTAATAAAATTTTATAAATCTATGGGAATTTATTGAAATTAAATATAAATTTTAAAAATATAAAAAAAATTAAGTTTCAAATAAATAATTGAAATTCAATAAATTAGGAAATTTTTAAAAAATTAAGAAATATTTAAAAAATTAAAGAAAATATGATAACATTAAGGATTTTTAAAAAAAAATTAGAATGAATTCAAAAAATTAATAAAAGTTATAGAAAAATAATAATTTTTTTAAGAAAATGGTAAATTGTGACATATTTGAAAAAATATGGAAAATGAAGGCATTGCCAACTAATTAAAGATATTTTTACCAATTCGAAAGGAAATTAATAATATAATAAAAAAATAAGATGAACTAAAATAAAGGGTAAATTTAAAGATAATTTTAAAAAAAATTAAAAATTTTATAAATAAAATAAAACTAAAAAAGTTATTAGCAAATTAAAAAAATTTAATGAAATCCAAGGAAAATTAAGATAATTTAAGGAAAATATAAAAAAATTATAGAAAATTAAAATAATAATAATGTTAATTAAAAGAAGGAAACCTTTTAAAAAATTAGATTAATTTTTTTATATTGGAGAAAATTAGGAAAAATATGAAAAATTAAAACAAATTTTAAAAAGTTAAAAATTTTTTTTAGTTGTTTATAGTTTTATAAATTTTATATTATTTATAATTTTTTTGATAATATATTTATTTTTTATTTAATTTTTATAATTTGTAATATTTTATAATTAATTTAATTTTTTATTTTTATTTTTTAATAAAATATTATACGAAACATGTTTATATTTTCTAATTTTTTAAGGCTCTTTCATTACAAAGTTTATATGAAAAGTTTATTATTGAAGGATGGTTTTCGACTATTGGGATAGTGGTGACTTCCAATTGAAATAAGCCAACAAAAAAACATATATAGAATCTCATAATCTTAATTTCATTAAGGGAAAAAGATGACCAAAACTATAAATGCTATGGGCTTCTAATCAGCATGCATTTGATTTTTTAGTATCATATTTTTAATTATTTTTTATTAAATAATATTTGAATTCAATTTTTTAATATATATATATATATATATATATATATATATATATAAAAGATGATTGTGAAGAGTGCCCCTAACCTTGCCATTTGTAATTATAGGGATCCTCTTTTGAAAAAGTAAATGGTAGATAGTGGGGTTATATCAAGACACTTATAGACTTTTTAAATTTATTTTAAAATATATTTTGTAAATATAAAGTTTAACATTGATTTATGTTTTATGATTTATTTTATGATATTTAAAAAAAAATGATTTTCTTTTATGTAGGGTAAGTGTGAAAATATCTTATATTATAAGTGAAAGAGTGCAATTATGAATAGATGGCCATGATTACTGGAGTTCTTATTGAGGGAATGCTCCATTTTTTTATATAACTTTATGAAGTGAATGTGTTGACATTGGGGATGATTTTGGATGTGTCATTGAACATAACTATATATTTTTGAGTATTAATAGATGATCATGAATTGTAGGTTCTCCTCATTTAAAGAATTCGGCTCATCTTTATAAAAAAATTAGGAATTGAAGGTGTTGATATTGTGAATGGTTTTTGGAGGTGTGCATGAGAGTGATTTTATTTAAAGTTGAGATTAGGGATAAGATAATGCAATTAAATATGATGGCCTTAATGTATGGGATCAATTATGGTATTGGATGAATCATGATATTATGACTTTAAAATTATTTTCTTATTTATATTATTATAAATTTTACTTTATTATTGTGTTGATTTATTATTATTTTTATATGTTTATTTTATGTTTGTATTGGTTTTTTCATCTAAAAAATTATGATATAGAATATTTTTCAATTTAATATATAGTGTTATAATTGACATTAACATTATAATTATATAATTATATATATATAAATTATAGTTGTATAATATAGGAATATAATTTTATAATAAATGATATTGAATAATTTTCATTAACTAAAAATAGTTATTTTTCAATATAATTATAAAAATTATTATCAGAATTAAGTCATATTTTAAGTCAAACTACTATCACACATAAAGTCAAAATTAGTGTCAAACTTAATGTCAAAATTAGTGTGGCATTTAAAGTCTCGTTTAAGTTGGACCTAGTTAAACTTTTAAAGTCACTTTAAGTGTGGATATAATGTTATAGTTCAAGTCAGATTTAGTGATGGGATTAAATTTAGACCTGGTGTTGTACTTAAATTCATATAATTTTGCACTTAAGGTCAAACCTGATGTCAAACTAAAGATAGAGCTTCAGTCACTTAGTAGAGTCATGCCAAAGTTACCCCTAACATCACCTACAAGGGATATTAGAGCGATATTAAAGTGACATTAGGAATGACTTTAACCCATCCTTAGACCAATTTTATATAAATTCCGAATAAAATTACTATTAGTGATAGGGTTAAGTCACACATTCAATTTAAAATTTGACTTTAGGGATGAAATTTGACATTCAAAAATATATTGTTAGATGATTTAAAGATAATATTAAAGGAACTTTGGAACAAATTTCAATATAACTAATTTATTTTTTAAATGGCTTCTCTCATTCCTCTTCCCACCCATGTGTCTGGTTTGAAGGGTTCGGTTACTAGTACACCACCTAGATTTGTTGCTCTTTAGTGTACTGTAGTTTATTCTACAGTGCCTTGTGTATTGTCTAGTGTTGTTATTGGAGTGCCATTTGAGTCAAAAGGTTTTGTTGTTGAAGATGCATGACTTAGAAGATTCATTGCTATGATGCTACCTTCTACTATGGCTATGGTGTATTCTTCTATTCCAGGGTCTTTCTCTAGTGATCCTAACTCTTTTGCTAACATGGTTCATGCTGGAGTCTCATTTCCCTTAAAAAAGACTATTCATTCTTCTCATGTAACTGGGGGTAAGGTGAAACTTTCTACACTACCCCTTCCCATTGTGATTTTAAGGGATGAAATGTTAAAAAATGAATAATATTTTTATCAAAAGGGATTGATATGTAGATTTGATATATTTTGACCATAGCTCTAGGATGTAAACACCTAGATATTTGAGTAGTGGCATCCCCTTATAAAGGGTAAAATAAAAATATAGCCATGTGATAAATAATTCTTTGTATATAGTTTTGATTCAATCACTGATCAAAATACTTTTTTCAATGGTCAGTCTTGGTTTTGGGGATAACATACACTGTTACTAAAGCCCTGGGTTTCCACCTTTAACCCTCTCATTGAATCTTTTAATACGCTGCTAGTTTGTATTCATCTTCCAAATCTACCTCTTCATTTTTGGTGTGAATTTTGTTATAAAGGCATTGGCAATTTGGTAGGCCATTTCATGATGGTGGATCAGGTCACTACTTTCTTCCATCACACCACATATGCTCATATTTTAATGGATTTAGATTTGTTTATGCCTTTCCCAACAGAGGTTGTGTTACATGTTACTAATAGCTTTTTGTTCCAGCCTTTTGATTACAAAGATACCCCATTTCATTGTCAGAGGTGCTTTAATATGATTCATTTGGCTTCTGAATGCCCCTGCTTGAAGGTTCCTCAAGCTTCATCATGGTGGAAGGATGCTCTTCAAGAACACCTTATGGTAGGTGTTGATGTCAGTGATTCTGACTCAAATGCTTATGAGCCTTCTTTTGACGATGGGAAGGATCCCCTTCGCCCACTACATGACACTTCTATTGTTGGGACTATTTTAGGGTCCTCTCATGCTATTGTTGATGATTATGAGACTGCTATTAGGACCTCCACTGCTGCTACAACTATTGGGACTGCTATATGGACTTCCCCTACTTTCGTTGGAACTGTAACAAGGTCCATCCCTGCTATCTGCCATGATATTGTTGTTGTTGTTGTTGTTGCTGTTGTGGTTGAGACCATCATTGCTACTGTTGGTTTATTGTTTGTTGTTGGGGCTGATGCTGTTATGTCCTCCCCCCATGCTTCACCCCATTATGAGGAATTGGTGAATTTTTCACCTCATTCATCTCCTCATTCTGTGAATGAAGCTATAACTTCTTATTAGAATGTTGTCCAAAGGAGGAAGCGAGGTCTTCCTAAGCATGTTTCATAGACCCGCTTTCGAGCTAAGAGTGTTCACCCTGCTAGGTCACGGTTGATTATTATTTAATCTATTGTGTGCTTTTAATGTGTTGTTTCTAGCATGTTTGAGACCTTTCTAGCTTAAGGACTACTTTGTATAGGTTTCAGGACCCTTTTTCTATTGATTTAACCAAAAAATTTAATTATAACTAATTTTAGTCAAAATGTTGTACTTTGTCTCATCCGCCACTACTAACTCTTTTTCTCTATCTACAATTTATAACTTACAATTTTATTTTTTAAATACAATTCTATTTGAAAAGATAATTATAATAACAAATAATTTATAATACTTATATGTTAAATGGGTCTTTATCTCATGCTTTTAAAAAAAAAAATTAAAACAATGACCACTCATTAAAAAACAATATAAAAAATATTTAAAAAATAAATAATTATTTTATTTTTAAACTTAGATTATTTACACTATAATAACAAATAGAATTCTTCTGAATTAGCTACAATTATTATGTCGATATAATTGCATAATCCAATTATATGCCTTAACAAAAACATGTTAATTACGTGTTAGTTTTCATCGTTCATGGATAGTAAATTGTAATGTTAACCCGCACAAAAGGTAACCGTGCCATATTTATGATTCGTATTAAACTCTTGATGGTGATTACCGTGATATCTATTGAACACTCGACATAAATTTTGGCAATGGAAATGAATTGGATTTTTACGGAAGGAGATTCTGTTCCACTTCTTCCTTCATCACCGTTCCCTACGAGCAATATGGCCACCATCATTTTTTCCAAGTTTATTTTTCTCGCATGTTTGCTATATTGCGCAAACACAAGTATTGGTCAATCAGAAAAGGCTTTAAGCTTCAATTACACTGGATTTTGGGTCAAACGAAACAGATGGCCGAATTCATTTTGTTCATTTGATAGATAGTATGAGTTTAAAGTGTACAAACTATACGTGGCAAACATCGGGCAGAATTGTTTATAATAAGACCACCATTCAACTCTCGTCTATAGCTCATTTCAGCAAGCACTTTCAGTTTGACATGAATTCTTCTCCAAAATCAAATGCTTCTAATGATTATCATTATGGGGGCGACGGAAAAGCCTTGTTCATGGCATCTAAAGGAGAAGCTTACATTATTCCACAATTCAGAAGGGGAGGATGGTTTGATCTTGTAGGAGTGTTACCTCATATTTTAGCTGTCGTGTTTGACAGTCTCAGGGGGATTGTGAGAACTTATGCCGATAAATTTATCGTCATTATATGAAAAATGCTACCTTTCATGGTCTGAATAACAGTAAATTATGGGATGCGTGGATGGACTACAACAGCCCAACAGCAATGCTCGAAGTATATCTTGCCCAACAGAAAAATCACATCTTATCACAATCTGACTGAATATTTGACTGAAGGAATTGTGATTGGGTTTTCCTCTGCAGCTGGGTTCATTTTTTAATCACATTAATTATATCTATGAATCCATCAATTTATAATCTTGTGATGGTTCTCTTTAACATTTCTTTGATTTTTATGTTGAGTGGTATAATGTGGAAGAGGATTTATAAAGAAATTATAATGTTGATTTGGTTGAGCCACTTTTATAATTTTTTTTACATTAATGATTTTTTGAAATTTATGTTTTAAATAATGTCATATAATTTTATGATAATCACAAAATATATTAACATCATAATTTTTAGGTAAAAATGCAAAAAAATCCAAATATTTAATAAAAAGTAAAGAAAATATATTATATTCAAATAATCATTAAACATATTTTGAAGACTTTCACATAAACTTTTGATTTGCATTCATGCTCTTTGTTACAATAAAAATAGTATGTTATAAGAGGTTGATTCATTGTATTCAATATATTTTGGTTTCATTCTTAGGTTGAAAAGTATTGTCATTTCTTTTTGTTTTAATGTTTATTTTACTTTAAAATTTGAATCCATTAAATATAAATGTATTTGTCCCATATTTAAACATTTTGTTTTATATATTTTTTTATTTTATAGTTTCTAATCAAATGAAAAAAATTGTCGAATGATGGAAAGTGTTGAAGACCATGTAATTGTTGACTCATTTTTTAATTATTGTTTGAATCTATTAACATATTCACTAATATTTTTAGTAGATTATCATTTGAGTTTAGAATTTCTATAGATGTAACATTCATATTATTTTTTATCAAAAAATGAGTTAGGAAATAATTAACTAAAGCATTGACAGAATACACATATCTATATGGTAAAGCACATAACCAATGAAGAGCATACTTATTAATCTTATAAAAAATCTCTTAGAAAAAAGTTTGTCATCATGTACAAAATCTAGATAAGAAGCATATAATGATTTAATATGATAAGAAGGGTGTCCTTTAGCATTGAATAATTCAAACATTCAATAAAAAGGTTCGAAAGGTTCAAATACAAATAAATCAAAATAAATTTTACAGGAAAAAGGTATGTCCTTTGTAATAATTACACACACTTGAAATATCTCCTAAGCATCTATCTCTCAAGTTCAAACAATTGAAGCAATCTTCTACATCAACTCATGATACCTCATGTACTCTTGCATCGTCTATACCATGGTTCTTATTCAATACCATAGGAATAGTAATTTGGCTAGATTTATCACTAAAAATGATATATGTTTTTATTATGATATCCACACACTCAATAATTTTCACTCAACAAAAATAAGACATTTACCAAGCATTACCAATTGAGGTGATCCTAATATCTATGGAATAATTAGATATCTTATGCATATATAAAAGTTTAGAAATAATAAATTAACATTCAAAAACCTAATAATATGACCATACATAGTCTATGATTTGTTCCATATTCTTCTCTTATTTACTTTACTTTATGATCAATCAATCATATCTTCTATACCCTTAGTTGTCATTGACATTTTTTGGTTTATTGGCATTCTTATTTTCAAATCTCAAATCTGATTAGTTCAAAATTGAAATAAAATATGCTCAAATAAGTCATGTTCCTTTCTATTATTATAGAATACAATGATAAAGACTCATTTTTAACCTAGATAAAACTACCAGGCTCGAACAAAACATCCCAAAGCTAGTATCCTAATTGGCCAAACCCATCCTTTGCTATTTTCTACACAAAAATTATCTCTTCATAATCTTGAGCCTTAACACTTATAATTTATAGTTTTATCAATCATTTTAAATATGAAAATCACTATTATTCATGTAAAATATCACTTTTCAAGTCATATTACTCATGCATGTGACATATTTTGACAATTATACATTTGAGAAAATGAGATTATATAGTCAATGTCTTGCATACTCCTATTATTCATGTATGAGTTCCAATATAATAATTGAGAAATCCTACTCATATTTCACCTTGTCAATCTCTTTGAATATATTATTATCATAGGCATATGTTGTGTGATATTAATATATGCTTCATCTCATTCTATTTTCAACACCATGGTTCAGTTCAATTTCATCCTTATTTTCAAAAAAATTCAAAAAATAATAACATTCAAAATATTTAAAAATTAAAAAACCATGACATGAATGTGATTTTCAATATAGTTTGCATCTTTTCACTATGTTTTTTTATGTTATGAATAGTATATAGAATATTATTTATAATATTACACATACATCTCATGAGTATATATGAAGTGTTTTATAGGACATACAAGTATTTCTAAATATTAATATGTTAGACTCTCCTCTACGCATTGGCCTTGCCAAATTGGAGGAATATTATTTTTAGGTGATAATATGCAAGTGCTATCATTTTTTAACCCATACGCTATTGAAATTTCCATTATATACAAATGTATTGCTAACATGTATATCCTACATAGTGTCCATGAATAAGTTATTTTCTATGATATGATTACATAACGCTTACATATCCTAAATTGACTTTGATAATTATATGTTCCATTGTTGTTGATTAATTGTACATATTAGATTACAACTTATTTTATGCATTATGTTGGCCCATGTCCCTTAAGTTATATTATCTATTTATATGGTCTCTTTGAGATATTGTATGTTGTTTACAACATTTGAACATAACCTTGCTTTATTCCTTGACCTTATGTGTGAAATAAAATATTTGAATGTGTATTTGCTTTGGCCATTGGCCTTATGCATGTGAAATTTTTTGACATGTACATTATTTTTTATATTTACCATCTCCATGTATGTTTTTCAGGACATTTTCACATGTCTTTGCTTTAGGATCTTGGTCCATCTATGTCAATTTTCTATCATTTGTGCTTGTTGTCTGTTTTCATGTTGATATTGAAGAGTTTGATAAACATTTTGATCCACATTATTCACTCCTAACATACTAATATAATAATTATATGAGCTTTAATGATATATCTTATAGGCCTTGCCTCACATTCTATGAAAAATTTAAACCTTATAATGGTAACATATTTACATATGATAAAATATTCAATGATAACATTTTAATAAACATGTTTCAAGTTAACATTTATTTAAATATGAGTGCCTTTTCAAGAGAAAATTACCTCAACACAAAAAAGGAGAACTTTAATGGGATTTTCATGCATGATATTATCCATTTCAAGATAAAAAATAAATTATTAACACATATTATGAGGGCATATTATAGTGAATATACATTCCTATTTAAGTTTCATGGAGAAAATTCACATAGTTCTAGTTCTAAACAAAGTTACAATGAACATTCACATATAGATTCAAATTATACAATTACAATGGGGGAATACCAATAAGTTTATTTTATAGTATATATTTAGTTTACATGGTGGGAGTTTGGGTGTACTCCATTTTATTATGATCATGTTATCATTTACTAGGATATACCAAAATATTGCATTTGACTCTACAAGCCATCTATAGTGGTTGAATAAGTTTAGTTGTATAGTTTATGACTTAGATTCATCAAGTACTCCAAAATTATTTGTGTGAATATGTTATGATTCTAAACCATTTAAATATTGGGGTGATAATGATGGACATACATAAATAATTTTTCAACATTTTTCAATGAGCAACACTTTCACTTCAAAAGAGCAATTATAAGTTTGGCTTGATCACCCCCTTTTTTTCCAATGGTTTGGATAAGGAACCTCCTATCCAAGTGATTCATGAGAGGCACCAATTATTTAATGATTTAATGAAGCATCATCATCAATTACTGTCAAATAAATAAGTATGGTTATCACACATTGAAGTGTATTCATTCTATGATATCATTTCAATTTTTAAACTACTCAAATGTAAGAAATTTTAAATTTAGAAAACCTCATTTAAAATTAAAATTTGTAAAAGTTCAAAAAAAATTAAATTTCAATTTTTAAAGGAATAAAATAAGTATTTCATGTGTTTTATAGGGGTTTCCAAATAGTATTATGCTTTGCATTATTTATGTATGTAGATCAAATACAAAGTGTGTATTACAAACAAAGTTATGGCTTTCCTTTAGTCTAGTAATTTCATTTCTAAACTAAAGATGTGGGGGAGAGGGGGATGTAATAACCTAAATTTGGTCATGAATATTTGATCATGCCTATTTTATTCCTTTTAACCATTAATTAACACGTGCTCTCAATTGACACTTATTTCACCTATTTGACCTATCCTAATTATAAGATAAGACCTATTTCCATTCTAAGGCCATCTACTATCACCAACAAAAATGATCTTAATGCTGAAAAACCCTTTACACATCTATATGCTTCAACTTAGGACCAAAATTTGGTACCTTTATTTAAAGGAAAATAATGAGCATAAAGAGTAAAAAACCACTATGTCTCTCCATTTTTGTAATTTCTTCCCTTCCCTGACAAAATCTAAAATTTCAAAAAGGAAATAATCCTTATGGATAGCCTTAAGATTTAATAACTCCAAAATGAGCCTTTTTCCCTTTTGAACCACTATAAAAGAACATTAAATTGTTTCGTTTCAACAATAATGGCACGTTTATCAATTCTATTACATGATATTATTCACACAAGTCCACATTGCACCAAATTTACCTATTATTTTCAAATCAACTTCTATCCACTTCAAATAGTCATGAGCCAAGTCTAAATTTACATTTATGTAGACTTAGCCAAGAATTATGAATTATGAAAATCAATTATATATGCATTCATATAGTTAAAGGAGTATAATTACATAAATCAATTAGATGGGATAACTACATATAAGTTTTATCCCTGTTCAAAGTATTAGTATGTACATCATGCTAACCATTGTGGGGTGTTATGGTATAACACAAATCCAACCACTAACCCATTTTTAATCCTTCACATTCATTTATTTCCTTGTGGTATAAAGTTAGAGTTTTAAACTTCAAGAAGTTATCTTAGGGTATTGTGTGCAACATAAAAAATAAAATTATTAAAAATAGACATATTTGATAAATTTGTAGAGGAATGTACCATAATTTCCATCATTCTACAAAAGGACAAAAATGCCAACCTAAGACTGTTGAGCCTATTAGGCTTACCTATCCATATAACATATGGACATCAACTTATGGGAACATTTTTAGTTTTCATATTTAACACTATTTTTGCATTTTTATAGAAAACAAAGTCATATAAATGCATGAAAAATCTAAGTATATCTCTATTATTCATAGATTAATCTTGTTCACACTCATTAAATTTCCTCAAATCTAATTGCTTACTTTAAATTTCATATTTTTTAGGTCTATTTATGGTGCTTGACATTATTCAATTCAATTTATATAAATAGGGTTGATATTTATATATTTATTCAAATTTAGATAAAACAATAGCCACAAGGGGATATCAACAATTTGTTTCAATTGAAAAGATTACAAAAAATGTTGTAAGACTGAGATAGAGTATCATAGAAAAAACACATTTTTTTTAATTTAATCCAAATAGATAGGAATATTTACTTTTTATAAAATAAATATATCCAATATAGTATATTAATAGAAGTTATAAATTGGGTTTATATTTCACATCTATTGCCAATAATTTATAACTATCAATTATCCTTTTTCGATTCTAATACACATGAATTTGACAACTTACTTACTAATGTTTTTTTTTTTTAATAAAATGTTTGGGAATATGATAAGCGAACCCTATATTATAATCCATTAACTCTCATTGTGCAATTCTTAAAAAGTTATGTCTAAAAAATATTAACACAAATAAGAAGAAACTATCTTGATTCCCATCTTTAACCTTTGATATAGATTACATACCCAAAAAAATGAACATATAAGTTATTTAATTTTGATCATATATTTCATATAAAATTTAAAAAATTCCTCATTAAATCACTTAGGATCATTATTAATAAACTTCATTAATTCACTTGCATTTAAATTAGGGAAGAAAATCAAAATGGGTAGAAAATGCAAGTAAAAAACATGAAATATAAACCTAATTTAGAACATTTATTAATATCTACTATTAGATGCATTAATTTAAATAAAATAAATAATTAATTTGACTATTATGAATAAACTAAGAAAAGTGTTTACCTCTTACATTATTCTATTACAATAAATTGATACAAATAAAATCCAAAACAATATTTTCATAAACTAACCATGGTGTCCCATTCAATATGATAGAGGCACTAATCCTAGGAAATTAGAGTAATATACCAATCAATAAGTGTTGATCATATCCAAGGATAAACAACACTACTATTCTCTAATATGATTATACAATATTTTCCCTAAAACTATATTATAAGAGTAAAAGTTTATGCATGGCATCTCTTCACTTTAAAAAGTGAAAAAAAATACATTTTCTAATTTTCATCAATACAAAATAAGGATACATACCTAGAGAATATTATTTTTTCTTAAAAATATAATGCAAAATTTAAAAGTATACCCTTTTTTAAAATAATAATTAAAAAAAAATCAAACATTCCATTTGGCTAATTAAATACCATGATTGGGTACAGAAATGTTCCCAATACAAAATTTTGAACCTATCAAAAAAAATTATAACTAAGAAAAGGGTTGAAAATAAATACAAATTCAGCCTTCTATGATGAAATTCCCTCTATAGCATCAACCTCAAAAGAAAAAAATTGTCAATATATTAACAACGAAGACTGAAAATAACACAATAAAAAAATAGGAACCCCTTGGCTCCACCAAATTTATAGCCCTACTATTATTCATAACTTTATTTCTTACCATATTATATGGGATTTGACCACCTACCCATAATATATAAAAATAATTTATAAAATATGGTTCTATATAAAGATAAAACCAAGATTTTACAACATTGTGCACTCTCTGATACTAAGGATAATATACTAAAACATATGTGAAACACATAAAAAAAAAACTCTATAGATTCATGTACATAAAACAAATAGTTTAAGAACCAAAAGAGGACTATGCACCTTCCATACCTACTCACCCTAGGATCATTAACACGTGGTTTTGTTTAGTTTCACTATATGGGACTACTTAAACATAGAAATGGATAGAAGAAACCCCTAATACAAAAGTTGAAACATATCAGTTGAAACATAGAAAAATAGAATCAAGCATTATTCCCAAGATAGAAATAAAAGTATTATTTTGTAATACCAAGCCCTCTATACCATCAACCCCCTCAACACAACACAATAAAAAATAGGAACCTCAAGCTCCATCACCTTGAGGCCCATTCATTATTCTCAAGTGTTTTATTGAAACATTACACAAGGTTTTTCCAACTAGCAATAATATATCCAAAAAAAATGCATCAACATTTGTATATAAATTAATCCATAATTTTTTAGTGCCACTCCCTCTCTGATATAAAGTGAAACAAAGTATGACATTGATGTAGACACCTATCTTTTAGAGGCCATAAATTTTGATCCACAAACCCATTTCAGTTCTTATTCATATCAAAATGAATTCTTGGAGATGAGAAATCATAAATCACAAACTACAATAGTTAGGGTCAATTCTCATATATTTATAAGGCTACAAGTAACCATCTAAGTGTTTGAAATTACACTATAGTATTTTTCATCAATTCAATAAATTTTAAAATTAAATATCTTTGTAACCAGAAATAAACTTAACTTAAAAAGCGTCCAAAACTATGAATTTTTTGTGTAGGGAGTAATTGGAAAATTTTAAGCCCAAAGCTTACATGTAAAATTTACTAAAAATAGTAGTGACTGAACTTCTATGTAAAAGTTATTAAAAATAGTAGGGTCAGTTAACTCTTGGCAAATTTTTGATTTATTTAGATATTATAATTTTGTATTCCAACTCTAATTTTGAGTTGATATTTATTTAAAAACTCCTATATAGTTATTAGATAATTAATTCTTGGAAAATCTATAAAGATTGGTGTTTATGAAATTATGAGTAAATTGTGCCTATTATTTTGTTACTTTATTAGTTTTTAGTATCGTCATTTGGTGTTAGATCAGTTTTGGCTCTTGGAGTTAATATATTTTTAATTTTTGTTTTGTTTCAAAATTATTATTTCAAATAAAAAATTTGTGTTTGAAGAACAAGTGTAAAATATGGCAAGAGGATGAGGAGGAATTACATATATAAACAAGACTATATAATAGTTGTAATGGCAAGTGGAATAATTGAATAAAATTATCACACACCAAATATGATGGTAAGAGGGAGATGACATAGAGGAATAAATAGACCATGAAGAATAAATTTAGAAATAAGATGATTAACAAGAATAACCACCATCAATTTATGAAAGGATCGATAGGGCCTTAGAGGGAAGGAACAAATAAATCAAGTGAAAGTTTCAAAGTATGGATGTAGTTTCAAATTAAAGGAGTTGATAGTCTACTTAAATAGTATGGAAAACAATTTTAATGGATAATTCTAAGAGAATAAAATAAATTAAAGTTTTCATGCACAAAATTGAAGGGTCATGCTATGATTTGGTGGGATCAACTATATAAAGAGAGACAAAGGAGGTTAAAAAAAATAACATGACTTAAAGAAAGGTGGATAATAAGTTGAGATATAAATTTTTTCATATATATTATGCAAAAAACTTCAATGTAATATTTTATAAATTAAAGTTAAAATATCACCTAGTACAAGACTATATAGATGAGTTTTACAAGTTATCCATATGAATGGAGCATGATGAATCAGAATAGAGGATGGTTTCAAGGGATGCAATTGGATTAAATTTGTCTATTTAATATGATTTGAGCATGTATATAATGAGTATCATGAAAATTCTTACCAATTATCATTAAAGGTAGAAAAAATAAAACTATACAGGATTTTAGAATATCAATTGAGCCAAAGACAGGACAATCGTCTCTAGTGGGGATGATGTTGGTTTAATCCCAATAGTGGATAATCATCCCATGCTATAGAGAAAGAAGATAATAACAAAATATGATTTAAATATCAACAAAGAGGAAGAATATTTATAGAGGTAGAGGTTATGGTGGTGGTAGGGGATGGAATGGTCCAAACAAACCTTATGTTTGTTACAAATGTGGAAAATGACATAAAGAATTTTAGTGACTATGCTTTATTTAACAATTAAAGAGGAAAGAGGATCAACTAATATTGAGTTTGGTTGAGGTTAAGATATAAGAACAAAATAAAAGAGTTACTGCATTAGACATAAGGGAAAATCTCATGATGAGGAGAACAAAGATAGCTCTAAATAAAGAACAGGTGTAATGTAAATAAGGTGGTTTTTCATTGATATGTACAAATATTTTTCAAACATAGTGTACTAAATGAGGTAAAGTATGTAAATTAATTATAGATGGTGATAGTTTTGAAAATATGGTTTCTAAAGAAATGGTAGAGAAACTAGGCTTGGAATGTTAAAATCATCCTTATTCTTGCCAGATTTCAAGTTTTAAGAAAGGGAATGAAGTTATAATAGATAACATGTATTTAATCAAGATTCATATATAAATGTATTATAGGGATGAAATATGGTGTGATTTTATCCCAGCGGATGTATGTCATGTGTTATTATGAAGGCCATGGAAATATGATAGAAAGACAATTCATGATGGAGAAAAAATACATATAATATTTGGAAAGGTGGTACGAAGGTAATTTTATTTCCTTTTACATAAGGAAAAACATAAATAATGTTGTCCATGAAATAATTTATCAAATATATGAATATGATAGGTTTCTATTATGCATTAATAACAAATAATGAAGACACATAAGTTATGTAAATAACACTAGCTTTAACACAAGTATTAAAATAATATGTAGTTTTTATACTTGATGAGTTTACGAATGGTTTACCACCAAATATGAACATTTAACATCATATTTTTTTAATTCCAATATCACCTATACCCAATCAAACAAGATATAGAATGAGTCCAATATAACATGTCGATTTAACTAGACATGTTACTGGATGAGTGAGAAAATATTTAGTAAGGGAGAGCATGAGTCTATGGACAACATCAACATTGATAGATCTAAATAAATATGTAATATGAATGATTATTTTGTGTATTATATCAATCAATTAAATCCACATCAAATACAAATTTCATATACCTCACCTAGATGATATGATGGATGTGCTTCCAAGAGAAAAATACTTTACTAATATTAATATAAGGGGTAACTATCATCAGATTTGGATTTGTGAAGTAGATGAATGGAGAAGAAACATTAAATACTAGGGATGGATTATATGAGTGGATGAAGAATCCATTTATATTATCTAATGCAAAGCCAACATATTTATGAGGATAATGAAGATAGTACTACATGACTACATTAGTAAGTTTGTGGTGGCTTATTTTGATGATATTTTGATATTTGGTAATATTAAATAAGAGAAACTAAAACATTTTATAATGTTATTATAATTTTTAAGAAAGGAAAAAGTTTATACAAATTTGAAGAAATGTAAGTGTATGTAGAAAAGTTTGGTGTTTTTTGGATTTGTAGTTTTTGAAGATGGTGTTATAATGGATGAAGAAAAGGTAAAGTCAATAGTTGAATGGCGTATTCCAAGAATCATATCATAGGTAAGAAGTTTCCATTGTTTATAAACCTTTTATATAAATTTCATTAAGATTTTAGTGGCATTATCATACAAATAACAGATTGCACAAGAGGAAAATAATATGTGTGGACAAGGGAAGCAATAAAAATATTTCAAGTGTTGAATAAGAAGGTCATTGACAAGCATATTTTAACATTACTATACTTTTTAAAAGTGTTTGAAGTAGATTTGATGTTTCACATGTGGGTATTAGTGTTATGTTGATTAAAGAAGGAAGTCCCAGAGCATATTTCAGGATGAGGCAAGAAAGAAGTATTTATATATTATGAGTCATTGTTTAGTATGTGATCAATCAAAATAATTAAAATAGTAGAGATATAAAGTGATTGTCTTTATTGTAAGGATATACTTTTCATTTGAATCATGAATAGGGAAATCATAATCAAGCAGTTGATGATTTGAGTAGGTGAGTGACACTATTAGCTACTCTAGTGAGTGAATTAGTTGGATTTGAAGTTGTTAAGAAATTTTAATATGATACTGATTTAGATTTTGGGAAGATAATTTAATAATGTAGGAATCCATCAGCAGGTAAGACTTGAACAAATCATAATGATTATCTTATATAATATGGTTACCTCTTTAAGGGAAAATAATTATGTATTGTAATTGGGCCTACAACATATAATATTTATAGATAATTACATAGTCATCATTTAGGTGGAAACTTTGGTAAGAATAAGACAATACCTTTGGTGAAAGACAATTATTTTTTTTATCAAAGATGATTAGATACATGGAAATTTATGTTTCAAGATGTAGGATATGCCAAGTGGCTAAAAAACATGCATAAAACATAGGGTTGTACATGCCATTACTAGTTGCAATAGGGCATGGACATATTTGAGTATGAACTTTATATTGGAGATACCAAACACATAAAGAGGTAATGATTCAAAAAAAAATTATGATAGACAAGGTTTATAATATAGTATATTTTATCTCATGTAATAAAATCAATGATTCCACTAGAGTAACATATCTACTTTATTTAAAAATATGTTGTGAGATTGCATTATGTTTCAAATACTAGCGCTTCAAATAGATACATAGAAATTATAAGTCATTTTTCAAGGACTATATTGAAGAATTTGGAAACAAAATTATAATTTAGTAGTGCATACCACCCACATAAAATGGACTAATTGTAGAATGAGTTAATGATGTTACAAAAGCATTTGAAAATCACATATGATAATTACAAGAAGTGACAAGAAATATTCAACAAATCAATGAAAAGCATAAGTCAACATCAAATATAACAAGAAGGTCAAAGTTATTTTAATAATGAGATTTGGTGATGGTATAGTGAGAAAATAAATATTTCTCCAATGAACATACAACATGTTGAAGTACAAGAATAGTGATCTATGCAAAATAAATGGCATTGCATATGAGACGAGTTTAAGACATAAATTTGATATTTTTGAAGTATTTGATGTTTCATATTTATATGCATTTCATGAGATAATACAATGAAGGGGAATAATATGAAGAAGTGGATTGGAAGCAAAAAGTGCCAAGGAAGAAGAAAAAATGATAGTTAAGGTTCTTGATAAGAAGATAGTGAACACAAAAAAAGGAAACTATAAACAATATTTTATAAAGTGGGAAGGAATGCAACAGGAAGACAACACTTGGAGTTTAGAATGGAAGTTGAAGAATATTAATAATAATAAATGATAAGACTATAATCAAGGCAATTCTTAGGAGTTGATTTATTTTCAGCCATACTATAATGATGTAGGCAAATACCTTTTGAAGGCCATAACTTTTGATCTAAGACCGTATTTGAACTCTTGTTCACATCAAAACAAAGATCTTATGTAGGAGAATGCAACCAAAACTAGGTATGCCAATTATGGTCAATTACCATATATTTGGAAGGACATAAATGATCATCCAAGGGTATGAAATTGAATTCTAGTATTTTTCATCAATTTTACAATCCTAAACAATAAATATATTTGCAACTAGACATTAAATTGATTTGAAATTCACGTAAAATCATGAATTTTTACTGTAGGGGATAAATATAAAATGTGTTGCCCATTTAAGCTTTTGTGTAATATTTACTAAAAATAGCATCTAGTGAACTTGCATAAAAAAATACTAAAAATAGTCACTGCTGTAAATGGCAAGGTTAGTTACCTCTAAGTAGTTTTTTAATTTAATTAGATATTTTAATTTTTATGTCAACTCTAATTTTGAGATGAGATTTATTTAAGGACTCTCATGTAATTGATTTAATTCATTCATGGATAATCACTAAAGATTGGTGTTTATGAAGTTATGAGTAAATTATGCCTATTAAGTTTTTACTTTGTTATTATTGATTTCATCACATATGCACCACCCAAAATTCGTGACAAACACATGAGCTTCACTGGAATCAAGCTCACACAAAAACAAACACTTCATGGCTTTCTCACCCCATGTCTCTAGGATCATTATCGCACATTTTCCTACAATCTGACATAAGATTTGATCCCCTAGTCATGATGTTGAAAAACATAACAATCTATCGATACATATGCAAATATAGAACAAGTGTTTTTCCACACCACAACTTATTACGACACAAAAGACAATAGATTATGACATAAATTCATCCAAAATTGTAAATTAATTCACACACATCATTGAAAATAGCCTAAGAATGAAAAACGAATTATCTAAATATTCATATAGTGTACTTTTAAAATACAAACACCATGGCTCTATCACTCTTAGGCCCTACCGATATTGTCACCTTCATAATAACATCGATAGATCGGAAATAACATCTATAGATCGGAAATATAATCCAACATTAATTTTAAACAATGGACACAAATTGCTCTCATAAACATTGGAAAAACACATCTCTAAATAAAAATTAAACAAAACATACATACACTCAAAAAACACGAAGGCTACAAATTCATCGCAACAATGGCCACTCACAACAACAAATTCTTTGATCTAGACGAAAATACTTTTATATTTTTTCAAGGATGATCATGTTCCAATCAAAGCAGAGAAAAACATTGTTCACTAAGAAAATAAACAAAAATGGCAAAAAAAAAAAAAAAAAATCGCCACTGAATATTATCCACTAAAAAAACAAACCCAATTGTCTTCACCCATGGCCAATTAAATATTTTACCAAATCTTCTTACCTCTTAGACTGCTTTGTTCGATGTACTTCATACAAGTAAAATCTAAGACAACATTGTCATCAACAAAGGATAATATAATCTAACCACTATGATAAATTCAATATGACAGAGACATTAATCACATAAACCACATGAATGTCCTTAAAAATAAATCTTTTTTACAATCAAAAACAAACAACACCATCACTCTTGAAAACAACCGTAAAATATATATATATATATATATATATATATATATATATATATATATATATATATATATATATATATGTTTGACCTTGATGACCTAAAAGTGAACATAGTACGATTTTGAGCACTATATTCAAAACAACAACAAAACAAAAAAAAAAGCAAAAAAAAGAAAGTAAGAAAAATAATATATAATAGGAATAAAATATTATAAAAATGAATAACTAAAATTTGATATTAATTAATAATTGAAAAATACACACACTTTTAAATAATATAATTTAATATGTAAAATAATTAACATCAAAATTAAATATTTGCAAATGAATTATAATTTAAAAATATTTCTGAATAAAAATCAGATGATAAAAGTTCTTGACCCTTATTCACATTATTGAATAAAAATTAGATAACAAGAGTTCCCTGCCTACCTGCATTGACGTATATCGCTTTCTGTCCTTGGGATGATTTAGGTTTTGTCACCATCGATGCCAATAAGTCAACATTAAGACGTTCTCCGTGGGTTATCTAATTTCACAAATGTCAATAAACTATACATTACATCACACCATTCGGAAGAGAGGACGAAGATTAATCAAGTCAGTGTACGTTACAAGTTTAGGATTTTTCTTTTAACATCCTTTTCATAAATTAACAACTAAATGTAAGTCCCCATCGGCCCCATCAAACTCGGTTAGTTGTTTATGAGATATATGGGCGAGATTTCAAGGTTCACCTTTATAAAATCTCATCGGCCCTATCAAACTCGGTTAGTTGTTTATAAGATATATGGGCGAGATTTCAAGGTTCACTTTTATAAAATAATATTGGGATATTTCATTGGCTAATAATATACTTAACAATATGAGGATGAAGATTAATCGAGTCAGCGTACGTTAAAAGTTTAGGATTTTTCTTTAACATCCTTTTCATCAATTAACAACTAAATGTAAGTCCCCATCGGCCCCATCAAATTCGGTTAGTTGTTTATGAGATATATGAGCCAAATTTCAAGGTTCACCTTTATAAAATAATATTGGGATATTTCATTGGCTAATAATATACCTAACAATATTTGTGAAATTAGATAACCCACGGAGAACGTCTTAATGTTGACTTATTGGGATCGATGGTGACAAAACCTAAATCATCACAAGGACAGAAAGCGATATATGTCAATGCAGGTAGGCAGGGAACTCTTATTATCTAATTTTTATTCAATAATGTGAATAAGGGTCAAGAACTTTTATCATCTGATTTTTATTCAGCAATATTTTTAAATTATAATTCATTTGCAAATATTTAATTTTGATGTTAATTATTTTACTTATTAAATAATATTATTTAAAAGTTTGTCTATTTTTCAATTATTAATTAATATCAAATTTTAGTTATTCATTTTTATAATATTTTAGTCTTATTATATATTATTTTTCTTACTTTTTTATTTTTTTCTTCTTTGTTTATTTTTTTGTTGTTTTGAGTATAGCGCTCAAAATCGTACTATGTTCACTTTTAGGTTATCAAGGTCAAACATCATGGTTCTAGTATGGGCCTTTATTATTTTTGTTTTGGGTCCCTATAATTTGCGATCCATGTTTTTCTACATTTCTTGTTAGTTATGTGTTGGATTGTGCACCAATTTAATCTTTATATGAATTTGAGAAGTTTTTAAATAAAAATATATATTAGTGCATATAACGCATGCCATAAAGTGAGTAAAACATAAAAAGACTAATAAATGATATTTTAAAGAAAGACTCAAGCAATTATTTAAGATATATATATTCAACAAGAATTTGAGTAAATATTCCAATAATTTTAATCTTCATATGCTATTTATTGATGTTAATACAAAAATCCATACAAGTTTACATCCAAATATTGCTTGTTGAAATGTATCGAATGTTTTGCTTCCCTCTATATTATAGTTTTGATACTAATGTAGGAATAACACATGCACCTCATTCATTCCCCTATTTTATATTTGTCTATGATGAGTTTTTAAAGTTACAATGAAGGAGATCGGTTTCCTATAGATTTGTATAGAATTTAGAAAAAGTGATCAATATTTTCAAAGCTCTAGGGTAGGTGAACAAGATCATAATGTCAAAAATAAAAAAATCATAGTTAAAAATAATAATAGCCTTTTGGAGAAGGATCGTTTCACACTATCGGGACTATGCATTTGAAAAAAAAAAACTTATTCACTTCAAAATTTATATTTTTGTGATCTATTATATTATTGTTTGTTCCTTCCAACAACACCCAAATTCAATCTTTCATATATTATTCTAATATCTTATATTTGCATTTACTAATTATTCTATATTATTATTTATTGTAATTAGGCCTAATTTTGTTTTTTGTTTAGTGAAATCACGTTACAACTAATTGTATATTTAATTGTATATTCTATTGGTATATGTAAAGCATTTTGATGTAAAAGCACTTTATCAGTAACATATTTTAGTGAATTTATTATTTCTTATACCCCTTTATGTTAGATATTTATCTTGTTATGGTATATCTTAATGTTCTAGGGATTATTCTATTTGTTTAGAATTAATATTTTTAACTCTTGTGTAATTTGTTCTTTAATCCCTAGTTTTTAGTGATTAGATCTAATAACCCCACTAGGTAATTTATAAGATTAAATTACAATCTAATTTATTTTTTTGAAATTTATTTAGTTAAGTTTAGAATATATATGAAAAAAATAGTGTCATTCAATAATGTTGATGTTCTTTCTATTTTACAATTATTATTTTTTAAATAATGTTGAAATTCTTTTAAATGATATTGTTGGCAGGTGATATCAAACTAATAATTATTTCATATTAATTATTTTGTGATGAAAATGATAGAATTAAAATTCTTGTTATATTTCTAATTAAAAAATAAAACTAATCTAAATAAATAAAGACAATTATTTTTGTTTTGAAAGATGTCCAACACTAAAACTTAGGTTAAGTCTCCAATTAAAACAACAATCCAATATATAACCTATAGAGTGAATAATGAATATTTGAATTAGAAAAATTAAAATCAAATGCATAAAAAGTCCCTCTCCATACTTAATGGTGTCTTCATGTCCCAACTTGCTTCTATCCTTTCCACACTTGTTTATGTTTCGCTTGCTTCTCAAAACATTTTCAGTGTTTATCAAATTCTTTCAACTCTTTCATTTGTTGATTCTAAGGTTCTTTAACCATATCAACATAATTTTCAACTTTCATATCTTCTTTACAATATTTTTCAATTTACTTAATTTTATAATACATCTATTCCTACCTATTTTACTTATGTTTTTGTTTTAGTTCTTTACATAAATTTTATTGTATAAATCTTGTGTGATGTTCAACAATTTATATTTATTTCTCAAAGGTCTCAAAATTCAAGTACTAGGATCAAGCATTAAACTATATTTAACTACATTAATCAATATATTTTATATTATATATACAAATACGTAGATCATGTGTGTGTGTGTGTGTGTGTGTGTGTGTGGGGTGTGTGTGTGTATTCAAACTTTCTAAAATTGATTAATTAAATTTTAAGATTTTTTTTTTTTTTTTTTTTTGGTCAATTAGTGAGACATAATATTATACTTTGATCTCACTTCAAATGATATTTTATTTAAAGCAACTTACAAGATTATTTCTTATCAATTTTTTATATACTTTTTTTTTTCCAAAGTTTGAATTATTCAATGCTAAAAGACACCCTTCTCATCATATTAAATTATTATATGTTTCTTATCTAAATTTTGTACATGATGACAAACTTTTTTCTAGGATATTTTTTATAAGATTAATAAGTATGCTCTTCATTGGTTATGTGCTTTACCATGTAGATATGTGTATTTTTTCAATGCTTTAGTTAATTATTTCTTAACTCATTTTTTGATAAAAAATAATATGAATGTTACATCTGTAGAAATTCTCAACTCAAATGATAATCTACTAAAAATATTAGTGAATATGTTAATAGATTCAAACAATAATTAAAAATGAGTCAACAATTACATGGTCTTCAACACTTTTCATCATTCAACAATTTTTTTCATATGATTAGAAACTATAAAATAAAAAAAATTATAAAACAAAATGTTTAAATATGGGACAAATACATTTATATTTAATGGATTCAAGTTTTAAAGTAAAATAAACATTAAAACAAAAAGAAATGATAATACTTTTCAATCTAAAAATGAAACCAAAATATATTGAATACAATGAATCAACCTCTTATAACATACTATTTTTATTGTAATAAAGAGCATGAATGCATATCAAAAGTTTATTTGAAAGTCTTCAAAATATGTTTAATGATTATTTGAATATAATATATTTTCTTTACTTTTTATTAAATATTTGGATTTCTTTGCATTTTTACTTAAAAGTTATGATGTTAATATATTTTGTGATTATCATAAAATTATATGACATTATTTAAAACATAAATTTCAAAAAATCATTAATGTAAAAAAATTATAAAAGTGGCTCAACCAAATCAACATTATAATTTCTTTATAAATCCTCTTCCACATTATACCACTCAACATAAAAATCAAAGAAATGTTAAAGAGAACCATCACAAGATTATAAATTGATGGATTCATAGATATAATTAATGTGATAAAAAAATGAACCCAGCTGCAGACGAAAACCCAATCACAATTCCTTCAGTCAAATATTCAGTCAGATTGTGATAAGATGTGATTTTTCTGTTGGGCAAGATATACTTCGAGCATTGCTGTTTGGCTGTTGTAGTCCATCCACACATCCCATAATTTACTGTTATTCAGACAATGAAAGGTAGCATTTTTCATATAATGACGATAAATTTATCGGCATAAGTTCTCACAATCCCCCTGAGACTGTCAAACACGACAGCTAAAATATGAGGTAACACTCCAACAAGATCAAACCATCCTCCCCTTGTGAATTGTGGAATAATGTAAGCTTCTCCTTTAGATGCCATGAAGAAGGCTTTTCCGTCGCCCCCATAATCATAATCATTAGAAGCATTTGATTTTGGAGAAGAATTCATGTCAAACTGAAAGTGCTTGCTGAAATGAGCTATAGACGAGAGTTGAATGGTGGTCTTATTATAAACAATTCTGCCCGATGTTTGCCACGTATAGTTTGTACACTTTAAACTCATACTATCTATCAAATGAACGAAATGAATTCGGCCATCTGTTTCGTTTGACCCAAATCCAGTGTAATTGAAGCTTAAAGCCTTTTCTGATTGACCAATACTTGTGTTTGCGCAATATAGCAAACATGCGAGAAAAATAAACTTGGAAAAAATGATGGTGGCCATATTGCTCGTAGGGAACGGTGATGAAGGAAGAAGTGGAACAGAATCTCCTTCCGTAAAAATCCAATTCATTTCCATTGCAAAAATTTATGTCGAGTCTTCAATAGATATCACGGTAATCACCATCAAGAGTTTAATACGAATCATAAATATGGCACAGTTACCTTTTCCGGGTTAACATTACAATTTACTATCCATGAACGATGAAAACTAACACGTAATTAACATGTTTTTGTTAAGGCATATAATTGGATTATGCAATTATATCGACATAATAATTGTGGATTATGCAATTATATCGACATAATAATTGTAGCTAATTCAGAAGAATTCTATTTGTTATTATAGTGTAAATAATCTAAGCTTAAAAATAAAATAATTATTTATTTTTTAAAGATTTTTTATATATTTTTTAAATCAGTGGTCATTGTTTTAATTTTTTTTTTTAAAGCATGAGATAAAGACCCATTTAACATATAAGTATTATAAATTATTTGTTATTATAATTATCTTTTCAAATAGAATTTTATTAAATAAATAAAATTGTAAGTTATAAATTGTAGATAGAGAAAAAGAGTTAGTAGTGGTGGATGAGACAGAGTACAACATTTTGACTAAAATTAGTTATAATTAAATTTTTTGATTAAATCAATAGAAAAAAGGGTCCTGAAACCTATACAAAGTAGTCCCCAAGGTAGAAAGGTCTCAAACGTGCCAGAAACAACACATTAAAATCACAAAATAGATTAAATAATAGTCGACCGTGACCTAGCAGGATGAACACTCTTAGCTCGAAAGCGGGTCTATGAAACATGCTTAGGAAGACCTCGCTTCCTCCTTTGGACAACAATCCAATAAGCAGTTATAGCTCCATTCATAGAATGAGGAGATGAATGAGGTGAAAAATTCACCAATTCCTCATAATTGGGTGAAGCATGGGGGGAGGACATAACAACATCAGCCCCAGCAACAAACAATGCATAAACAGTAACAGTGATGGTCTTAACCACAGCAGCAACAACAACAATATCATGGGAGATAGTAGGGAGGGACCTTGTTACAGTTCCAGCGAAAGTAGGAGAAGTCCATATAGCCGTCCCAATAGTTGTAGCAATAGTGGAGGTCCTAATAGTAGTCTCAGAATCATCAACAATAGCACGAGAGGACCCTGTAGCAGTCCCAAGAATAGAAGTGTCATGCAGTGGGCGAAGGGGATCCTTCCCATCGTCAAAAGGAAGCTCAGAAGCATTTGATTCAGAATCACTGACATCAACACCTACCATAAGGTGTTCTTGAAGAGCATCCTTCCACCATGATGAAGCCTGAGGAACCTTCAACCAGGGGCATTCAGAAGCCAAATGAATCATATTAAAGCACCTCCGACAATGAAATGGGATACCTTTGTAATCCAAAGGCTGGAACAAAAGGTGATTAGTAACATGTAACACAACCTTTGTTGGGAGAGGCATAAACAAATCTAAATCCATTAAAATATGAGCATATGTGGTGTGAGAAAAGAAAGTAGTGACCTGATCCACCATCATGAAATGGCCTACCGAATTGCCAATGCCTTTATAACAAAATTCACACCAAAAATGAAGAGGTAGATTTGGAAGATGAATACAAACTGGCAGCCTATTAAAAGATTCAGTGAGAGGGTTAAAGGTGGAAACCCAAGGCTTTAGTAGCAGTGCATGCTATCCCCAAAACCAAGACTGACCATTAAAAATAGTATTTTGATTAGTGATTGAATCAAAACTAACTACAAAGAATTATTTATCACATGGGTATATTTTTATTTTACCCTTTATAAGGAGATGCCACTACTCAAAGATCTAGATGTTTAGATCCTAGAGCTGTGATCAAAATATATCAAATCTACATATCAATCCCTTTTGATAAAAATATTATTCTTTTTGTAACATTTCATCCCTTAAAATCACAATGGGAAGGGGTAGTGTAGAAAGTTTCACCTTACCCCCAGTTACATGAGAAGAACGAGTAGTCCTTTTTTAGGGAAATTAGACTACAGCATGAACCATGTTAGCAAAAGAGTTAGGATCACTAGAGGAAGAACCTGGAATAGAATAATACACCATATCCATTGTAGAAGGTAGCATCCTAGCAACGAGTCTTCCAAGTCATGCATCTTCAACAACAAAACCCCTTGACTCAGATGGTACTCCAATAGCAACACTAGACAACACACAAGGCACTGTAGAATAAACTACAGTACGCTCAAGAGCAGTAAATCTAGGTGGTGTACTATCAGCTGAACCCTTCAAACCAGACACATGGGTTGGAAGAGGAGCGGAAGAGGCCATTTAAAAAATAAATTAGTTATATTTAAATTTGTTCCAAAGTTCCTTTAATATTATCTTTAAATCATCTAACAATATATTTTTGAATGTCAAATTTCATCCCTAAAGTCAAATTTTAAATTGGATGTGTGACCTAACCCTATCACTAATAGTAATTTTATTTGGCATTTATATAAAATTGGTCTAAGGATGGGTTAAATTCATTCGTAAGGTCACTTTAATATCGCTCTAATATCCCTTGTAAGTGACGTTAGGGGTAAACTTTGGCATGACTCTACTAAGTGACTGAAGCTTTATCTTTAGTTTGATATTAGGTTTGACCTTAAGTGCAAAAATATATAAATTTAAGTACAACACTAGGTTTATATTTAATCCCATCACTAAATATGACTTGAACTATGACACTATATCTGAATTTAAGGTGACTTTAAAAGTTTAACTAGGTCCAACTTAAATGAGACTTTAAATGCCACACTGATTTTGACATTAAGTTTGACACTAATTTTGACTTTATGTGTGATAGTAGTTTGACTTAAAATATAACTTAAGTCTGACAATAATTTTTATAATTATATTGAAAAATAACTATTTTTAGTTAATGAAAATTATTCAATATCATTTATTATAAAATTATATTCCTATATTATACAACTATAATATTTATATGTATAATTATATAATTATAATGTTAATGTCAATTATAACACTATATATTAAATTGAAAAATATTCTATATTATAATTTTTTAGATGAAAAAATCAATACAAACATAAAATAAACAGATAAAAATAATAATAAATGAACTCAATAATAAAATAAAATTTATAATAATATAAATAAGAAAAAAAATTTAAAGTCATAATATCATGATTGATCTAATACCATAATTAATTCCATACATTAAAGTCATCATATTTAATTACATTATCTTATCCCTAATCTCAACCTTAAATAAAATCACTCTCATGCACACCTCCAAAAACCATTCACAATATCAACACCTTCAATTCCTAATTTTTTTTTAAAGATGAGCCGAATTCTTTAAATGAGGAGAACCCACAATTCATGATCATCTATTAATACTCAAAAATATATAGTTATGTTCAATGACACATCCAAAATCATCCCCAATGTCAATAAGAACTCCAGTAATCATGGCCATCTATTCATAATTGCACTCTTTCACTTATAATATAAGATGTTTTCACACTTACCCGACGTAAAAGAAAATCAATTTTTTTTTAAATATCATAAAATAAATCATAAAACATAAATCAATGTTAAACTTTGTATTTACAAAATATATTTTAAAATCAATTAAAAAAGTCTATAAGTGTCTTGATATAACCCCACTATCTACCATTTATTTTTAAAAAGAGGATCCCTATAATTACAAATGGCAGGGTTGGGGGCACTCTTCACAATCATCCTCCCTTAAAAAAAATTTAAATATAATAATTACATATAATGTATTAAAAAAATAAATTCAAATATTATTTAATAAAAAATAATTAAAAATATGATACTAAAAAATCAAATGCATGCTCATTAGAAGCCCATAGCATTTATAGTTTTGGTCATCTTTTTCCCTTAATGAAATTAAGATTACGGGAGGTATATATATATATATATATATATATATATATATATATATATATATATATATATATATATCTTTCAATTGGAAGTCACCACTATCCCAATAGTCGAAAACCATCCTTCAATAATAAACTTTTCATATAAACTTTGTAATGAAAGAGCCTTAAAAAAATTAGAAAATATAAACATGTTTCGTATAATATTTTATTAAAAAAAAATTAAATTAATTATAAAATAGTATATAAATTTAAAAATTAAAAGAAAAATAAATATATGAGCAAAAAAGTTATAAATAATATAAAATTTATCAAACTATAAACAACTAAAAAAAATCTTTAACTTATTAAATTTTGTTTTAATTTTTCATATTTTTCCTAATTTTCTTCAATATAAAAAAATTAATCTAATTTTTTAAAAGGTTTCCTTATTTTAATTAACATTATTATTTTTTGAATTTTGGATAATTTTTTTATATTTTCCTTAAATTATCTTAATTTTCCTTGGATTTCATTAAATTTTTTTAATATACTAATAATTTTTTTAGTTTTATTTTATTTTTAATTTTTTTAAATTTTTTTTAAAATTATCTTTAAATTTACCCTTTTTTATAAATCATCTTATTTTTTTACTATATTATTAATTTCCTTTTGAATTGGTAAAAATATCTTTAATTAGTTGGCAATGCCTTCATTTTCCATATTTTTTCAAATATGTCCCAATTTACCATTTTCTTAAAAAAATTATTATTTTTCTCTAACTTTTTTTAATTTTTTGAATTCATTCTATTTTTTTTTTTTTTAATATCCTTAATGTTATCATATTTTCTTTAATTTTATAAATCTTTCTTAATTTTTTAAAAATTTCCTAATTTATTGAATTTCATTTATTTATTTGAAACTTAATTTTTTTATATTTTTCCAATTTATATTTAATTTCAATAAATTTCCATTAATTTATAAAATTTTATCAAAATGTGTTAAATTCCAATTAATTTCTTGAATTTTTTTATAAATTATTTTAATTTCAGCTAAATTTAATTAAAATTTCAAATTATTTAAAATTTTTCCAACTTTGTGTTGGTTTTCTGTTTTTTTCATAAATTGTCTTGTTTTTTTTCCAAAATTACATAAAATTTCAAATTCTTCCAAATTTTTCAAAATTTTACTGCTTTTTAAAATTTCCTTATTTTTTCAAATACTGAATGCAAGTTTTTAAAATTACCAAAATTTATATAATTTGGAAAAATTCAAAAAGTTTCACCTTTTTCTTAAAATTTCCATATTTATTTGACTTTATCTTAAGTTTTCCTATTTTTTTCTAATTTAACCTAACATTTCAATCTCTTTATTTAAAAATTTAAAATTTAAAATTTTATACTATTTTTTTAAATTTATACTAGTATTACCTAATTTTCCTTTATTTTTTTTTAATTTATCATAAATTCGACAATTTTTATTTTATTTGATAATTTAAATTTATTAATGTAGTTTCTTTTAAATTTCTTTATTTTTTTAGGATTCTAAATTTGTTGATATTTTTCAAATTTCTCATATTTTCACAATTTTACTTGATATTTTAAAATTTCATTAAATCCTTAAAAAACATATTTTAAATTTCTTTTCCAATTTTACATAATTTGTCAAAATTTGGATTAATTTTACTATTTTTTGAATTTATTTTAAATGTATTGGAATGAATTTATTTAGAATTACCTATAGTTTTTTTTTTTTTTTTTTTGTCGTTTTTTTTTTTTTTTTTTTTTTTAATTTTAAATTATTAATCTTTTCTTAATTTAATTTAATTTATTAAAATTGTCTTAATATTTTATAATTTCCTTAACTTTGTCGAATTTACAAAAAAAAAAATTATTTAAAAATTACTTAATTAAATATGTGATGAATACTTGGATATTTTTTACAAAGCCTCATTTTCAAAATATTTATTTGAAATCACACTATGGCCTAAGGCACATTAGATTATAATTTTGGGAAAAAGAGCATGCTCATGCAATATTTTTCTTTCATAACTTTTATAAAGAATCTAAAAAAGGTAGCTATCCATAATTGATATAGAAAAATATGTCAAATTTTTAGATGCCAGATCTTTTGATTCATAGTTTTGATTGAGCTCTTCTATGTACTAAGACAATTGTTTTGAAAAGTTCATTACGGCATTAAGTTGTACTTTCTATTTAAAAGCTTTTTCTTAAAAAATTTAGGTGGCCAAATGAGACTATCTAAGGGTCTAAAATTATAGTTTAATGATTTTTTCAGGATTTATTTATTTTTAAAAATTACATATTTATATGATCATATGTGAACTTCAGTTGAAATTTATCCTATAAGTTAATTTTAGTATTTAGACTATTTTATGAGATTTTTATAGTTGTACACACTTGCATGCAAAACTTAGTAAAAATAGAAGTTGCTAAAAATAGATTTTATTTTAGATTTTAGATTTTTTCTAATTTTGAATTAAGGTTTATTTATGCATAGCTTAAAATTATTTCAATGCAATCAATACGAATCAATTCTAAGTTATTATTTAAGATCTTGGCCTATTGTTATTTTTGGTCTTGATAGTAATTTTGGTTTATTATCTAGTATTAGAGAAAGGTTGAATCTTAGAGGTGTAAGAAATGGTGAGAGGATGAGGAGGTATTACACAAATGAACCGGACTATACAAGAGCTACAGAGGTAAGTGTAATAATTAATCGAGGTTATGACCAATCAGAGAAAAAGATATGGTGGTGATAAAGCAAAGCAAGGAACAGATTGTGATGAAAAAATTAATTAAGAAGGAGAAGAACAAGATTAGCCACCATTGATGGAAGAAATGATGGTTCAGGATATAGAAAGAAAAAATGAAGGAATCAAAGTTGATGTTCTAGATTATGGAGGTAGTTAAAAACCAAAAGAGTTGATATATTTGATGAATAGTATGAAAATGTTAAAGCTTTAATGGCAAGACTATGAGAGAAGATAAAAAGGTAAAGTTTGCATGCATGAAATTGAAAGTTTATGCAATGATTTTGTCGGATCACTTGCAGAAAGAGAGACATAGAAAAGGTAATGAGAATATTATTTCATGGAAAAAGATGGAGAAGAAGTTGAAAGAGAAATTTATTCCTATGGATTATACACAAACCCTATATAGAAAATTTCAAAATTTGAGACAAAAGGATCACAATATACAATAGTATACAGATGAGTTTTATAAGCTTTCCATACCAGTGGAGCATTATGAAATAGAAGAGAATATGGCTTCAAGGTATGTAAATGGTTTGAAAATGACTATTCAATATGAATTAAGCATGCATAAAATACATAGCATGAAGGAGGCTTATCAATTATCTTTGAATGTAGAAGGAAAATAAAATAGATAAAATTTCAAAAGAACATCTCTTGGTCCAAGAAGAGGTGGATCCCCTCCAATAAGAGGATGAGGTAGGTTTAATACTATTATAGGTGGGTATAATACTAATAGAGGTGAATCATCACATGGTGTAAAAAAGGAATATGAGATTAGGGAAGGGTTTCAATACCAACAAAGATGAAGAAGGTTTCAGAGAGGATGACATTATGGTGGTGCTAGAGGATGGTTCCTAAATTAGAATAGATCTCATATTTATTATAAGTGTGGAGAAGAAGGGCATAAGAAAGTTAAATGTCTGCACTATGAAGATTAATAAAGGAGGTAAGAGGATCGTCCAAGAGTGATCTAGTTGAGGCTGAGATATAAGACCAAAATACTGAATTTTCACCATTAGATGTTGGAGATAATCTCATAATGATAAGAACAATGATCATTCCAAGTAACGAATAAGTGCATAATAAATATGGTGGTGATGCATGGTTATGATCAAATATTTTTTGAACAAGATGTACTTCAGGTGGAAAGATATGAAAAGTAATTATAGATGGTGGTAGTTGTGAAAATATGGTTTCTAAAAAAAACATAGATAAATTATATTTACAATGTGAAAAGCTACCTAATCTTTATTAGATTTCATGGTTTAAGAAAGGGAATGAGGTTACATTAGATAAAAGGTGATTAATCAAATTTTTCATAGCAAATAACTTATAATGATGAAATATGGTGTGATGTTATTTTGATGGATGCATACCATGTGTTATTGGGGAGAGCATGGTAATTTGACAAGAAAGTAATTCATGATGGAGAAAATAACACATAAAATTTTTGGAAAGGTTTTACAAAGATAGTTTTGTTACCTCTTAAAAAAGAAGAGAAGACAAAAAGCATGCTCTCTACTAAAGAACTTATCTAAGATATGAAGGTGGCAGGTTGTTATTATGTATTAATAACAAAGAATGAAGAAATAAAAATGATGCAAATACCAATAGAAACAACAAGAGTGTTGAAATAATATGTTAATGTTATGACTGATGAGTTATCAAAAGGTTTACCACTGAAGAGAGATATTCATCATCACATTGATTTTATTCTAGGATTAGCTCTACCCAATCAAGCAACTTATAGGATGAGTCTAGTAGAATATGCATAATTAAATAAACAAGTTATTAAATTGTTGAGAAAGAAGCTAATAAGGGAGAGTATGAGTCTATATGCGACACTAGTGTTAATAAATCCAAAGAAAGATGGAGGAGAGAAAATGTGTGTGGATAGTAGATCCATTATTAAAATTACAATCAAATATAGATTTCCTGTACCTCGTTTAGATGATACGATGGATGTGATTGTAAGAGAAAAATATTTTACCAAGATTTAAATAAGGAGTGGTTATTATCAAAGTCAAATTCATGAAGGAGATGAATAGAAAATTGCATTCAAGACTAGGGATGGCTTATTTGAGTGGAAGGTGATGCCCTTTTGATTATGTATTGTACCTAGCACATTTATGAGGATGATGAATACAGTGTTACGAGAATATATTATTAAGTTTGTGGTTGTTTATATTGATGATATTTTGATATTCATTAATACTGAAAAATAACACTGACAACATTTTATAATGGTATTAGATTTGTTAAGAAAGAAGAAGTTGTATGCAAATTTAAAGAAGTGCAGGTTTATGTAGAACAATTTAGTATTTTTGGGATTTGTAGTTTCAGTAGATGGAGTGAGAAAGGATGAAGAAAAGATAATGAAAATTATTTAGTGACCTATTCAAAAAAACATTATATAGGTAAGAAGTTTCCATGGTTTAGAAACTTTTTAGAAAAAAAATATTAAAACTTTTACTAGTATTGTGGCACGAATAATAGATTACATAAGAGAGAAGAAATTTTCATGGACTAAAATAGCCATAGAATGCTTTGAACATTTTAAGAATAAGATTATGGAAAGACCAATTTTAACATTACTATAATTTAACAAAGTGTTTGAGGTTGATTGTGATGTTTTATTTGTGTGAATTGGTGTTATGTTGAGTCAAGAAAGAAAGTCAATAGCATATTTTAGTCAGAAATTGAATGAGGTAAGAACAAAGTATTTTACCTATGATTTTGAACTTTATACAATTATACAAGTATTGAGACAATGGAGGCATTACTTGGTGCCTAAGGAGTTTATCTTATTTACAGATCATGAGGCTTTGAAGTATATGAATACCCAAAACAAGTTGAATAGTAACCATGCAAAGTGGGTATCTTTCTTATAGGGGTATAATTTTATGTTAAAACATAAATTAGGAAAACATAATTAGGTACCTAATGCAATGAGAAGGAGAGTAGTATTATTAACTACTATGGTGAGTGAAGTAGTAAGATTTGAAGCTATCAAAGAATAATATGATATTGATCTATATTTTGGCAAGGTAGTTAAGCAGTGTAGGAATCCATTAATAGGTGGGATATATATTATTCATGGTGAGTATCTTATAAAATAAAGTCATATCTTTAAATGAAAATAATTATGCATTCTATTTGGGTCTCTATGAGATAATATAATAAGATAATTACACAATAGAGGTTTGGCTAGGTATTTTGGTAATACAAAGACAATAGCTTTGGGGGAGGAAAAGTTTTTTTGGAAAAATATGAAGAGAGATATGATAAGGTATGATTTAGACATAAGATATGTCAAGTTGGTAAAGGACATGCACAAAATACTAGACTATACATGACGTTACCAATTTCAAGAGCACCATGGACAGATTTGAGTATAGATTTTGTGTTTGGATTACCAAACACATATAGAGATAATGATTCAATTGTTTTTGTTGTAGATATATTTTTAAAAATAGTTCATTTCATTTCATTTAAGAAAACCAATGATGCCATTAGAGTTGCAGAATTATGTTTTTAAGGATATTGTGAGATTGCATGGTGTTCCAAAAATAATTACTTTAGATAGGGACACAAAATTTCTAAGTCATTTTTGGAGGAATTTGTGGAAGAAGATGGGTACTAAGCTATAATTTAGTAGTGTATATCACCCACAAATATTGGACAGACAATAATTTTGAAAAGGATCTTAAGAAATTTATTTAGATGCATATTGGGAAATAAGCTGAAGCAATGGGACTTAACTTTACTACAAACAATGTTTGCATATAATAGTTCAATGAGTAGATCAATAGGGAAATCACCATTTCAAATTGGTTATGGGATAAATTATATGGGTATTTGATATTTGGTACAATTAGCAATTGTAGATTGAATTAATGATGATGCAAAAGTATTTGTATAGCATATGCAACATTTGCGAGGAGAAAGAAAAAAGTTGCAAGAAAATAATTAGAAATATAAAGCATCAACAGATGTCAAAAGAAGATACAAGGTATTTGAAGAAGATTTGGTAATGGTTTACCTGAGGAAATAAATATTTCTAAAAGGTATATATAAAAAGTTGAAGTACAAGAAAATTGGTCCATGTTGAATTATGAAGAAAATAAATAATAATGCATATGAGGTGAGTTTACCACTGAATTTTGTTATATCTATAATATTTTAGATTTATATAAATTCCATGAAGAATATGTTGAAAATGACGAAGAATTAAATTGGTAGCATCAGGTTCCAAAAAAAATGAAAAGATAGTGCAAGTTTTGGATATGAAGAGAGTAAGCACAAGGCAAAGTAATTATAACAAGTATTTGGTCCAGTGGGAAGGATTACAAAAATAAGACAACACTTAGATTATAGATTGAGAATTAAATAATATTGACAAAGAAAATTAGTAAGAGTACAATTGGGGCAACTCACAGGAGCTGAGTTATTTTCAACCAGAAGAGAATGATATAGAAAAATAGGCCAAACTTTTGGAGGCCATAAATTTTGATGTGTAGCACTGTTTGAGCTCTTCCACATGCTAAAACAAGCACCTCAAAAATTTTGTTACAACGTTAAGATGTACTTTCTTCTTAGAGGATTTTTTTTGAAAATTACCAAAGGCCAAAGAAGACCATCTGAGGGTCTGAAATTATAGTTTAATTATTTTTTTGAGATTTATTTATTTTTAAAAATTGTATATTTTTATGAATAGACATGAAGTTCAGTTGAACTTTGTTCTATAGGTTGATTTTAGTGTTTAGAATATTTTAGGAGATTTTTAGAGCTGCACGTGCTTGCATATGAAATTTACTCAAAATAATAGTGACTAAAAATAGAGTTTTTTTTTTTAAATTTTTGCATATCAATTCTAATACCCAATTAAATCTTATTTATGCATGATTTGTAATTATTTAAATTCAATCAATATAAATCATTTCTAAATTATTATTTCAAATATTAATTTATTATAATTTTTAATCTTGATAGGAACTTTAATTCATTATTAACAAGTATGTAATATTTATAACAACAAATACCATACATGAATTGTGATCATAGCTATGGATAAAATGAGAGATCCATTATTAACACATCGGTCTAAGATCTATTTCAATGGATTCAAAAGCTTCACAATTTATTAGGATTCCTTTGAAATCACTTTATCATCCTATACTTGGGTCTCTCTTGACGTGAAAATATTACAATGTATTTTATTATAATTCACATGCACTCCAATGTATGTTGAAAGTTATCATTAGGAAATCAATAAGTTTTGAGGACCAAAATCTTATGATGTATCTTATTATAAGATGTGCACACATTATATTGTAGGTTTAAAGCTATTATTAAGAAATCAATTATTCTTATTATCTTTCTCATCATTGGAAAGCTCACCTTGAATATGAGGTAATGTTAGACTTAAAGTGATGTTTAATTGATAGTTTCATTAGCATTTGCAATCAATAGCAATTCTTATTTAAAAATCTTTTCACGTATTTTTGGACTTAGAATTTTCACCCTAAAAAAATGATCTATCGTTAATATCAATTTAAGTTTAATTCTTTTTTTTTTTTTTTGCATTGTTAAAATATTAGTAATAAAAAAAATATTTATAAATATAATTTCTTAATAAATTGAAAATTTTATAAAAACATTTTATTCAACATCAAAATGTATATAATGTATGCTCATCAATTATATTAATTAAAAAAAAATTATACAAAAATGACTACAACACTTTGAAAATTGAGTGCCCTAACATTGTCTTCTATAAATTAATCATAAAATTTCAAACATTTTTTATAGTTTTGTTTTAAACAAAGTTAGATTGCTAGATCCCTTCCTTTTGAGCATACCATTCTTTGGGTATTATGTTCAATTGCCTAAATATAATTTTAGGTATTGATATATTATCAATTTTGACATACGAAATTTAACCTATCGAATTATGGCCCCTCCTTTGCGACACATGATTAGACGTGTGTGGAATTAGATAGAAATTGATAAAACTTATAAACTTTGAGGTATCGAGATAAGTTTTGGAATTTTAGAAAAAGAAACTATTTATGAAACTTTATAAATTTTTTTTGATCGTCATTGAAATAGGAGCCATCTCCATCTTCTAAAGAAATATATTGGAAACTGGAGGGGGAGTGGAAGAGTGAAATTTTCCTTCAGAAAAGTTGTTATATCGGAAAACATGTATTTATTTATTTTCACCAAAAAAAAAAAATGAAAAATCAATTGAATCTGCGTTTATTGATGTTTTTGTTGTGAACGTTAGGAAGTCATTGTGTTGTGGATGTATAAGATTTTTGGTAAAATTATTTCATATTTTATATTTTTGATATTTATTTATTTTAATTTATTGAAATTTCATTAATATATAATGTTTTGTATTTATTTATGTTTTTGTTGTGAATGTTAGGAAGACATTATGTTGTAGATATATAAGGTGTTTGGTAAAATTGTTTGATATTTAATATTTTTAATATTTATTTATTTTAATTTGTAGAAATTTAATTATATTATAATGTTTTACTTTATAATTTAATAGTAATTTAGGAGTCAATAATTTATTTTCAAAGGACTATTTTTTAATTTTTATTGCTTAAATTCAATCTTAAAAAATTTATTTTTATATAATATATATAAATATTCTACTTATATGATGAATCATATACTTTTCTTTTAGTTTTAAAAAATAGAGATAAAAACCTTATACACTTTCTTTATATAATTCGTAAATTTTAATTATCATAGACACCAACCACTTTACACTAAAATTGAAGGACCCATTACCAATTAATTTACATTTTATTTTATTCTACAACTTTATTCATATTCAGACATACCAAAAATATTATAGCATATGTCTATCTTATTTGTCGATTCAAATGCATCATATGTAATATAAAATATTACATAACATCATCTATAAAATATTCTTAAAAATTTAATATCAAAGTTTAAAATAATTTAAATAATACATTAATCCCAACATTTTAATTGACTATATAATTAATTATTTTAAATTTAAAATATGATATCTTACAAAAAAAATTAAAATTAAAAGTAAAATATTTATACATTTTTTAAATACAATTTATAATTTTATTTTGACCACCAACCATTCCTCACTAAAATTGAGAGAACTGATACAAATTACTTTTCATTTTATTTTATTCTACAACTTTATTCATATTCTCACAATAACAGAGCATAAATAATACATCATATACCTATCATATTCATCTATTCAAATACATCCTATCTAGTGGTGTCTGATACCTCTCTGACTTTTTATACAATTCGGTTTAGTTGTTTACCTATATTTAAACTTTAAAACAACCATCAATTACATTTTCTCATTATGTACCATAGTAAAATCTAATAATGAACTTAAATGTTTTTGTCTCATTAAGAGAAGATTACGAGTTGGAAGTCCAAGACCTTGAATTGATTGCCTAACAAGTCAAAGAAATCATTGCTTCTTTAAACCATTTTCCAACTCTATGAGGAGCACACTACATGGGAAGGTGACAATTTCGAGGTAAGAAATGAGCATTTTTTAAAAAAATTTCCTTGTTTTATGATTCCCATCTTTTAGGGTCACATTTTCATAGAAGCTTTGGGAAAAAGACATAAAATGAATATCAACGTAATTATGAAATTATTGTTATAATTCATCTTTTTAGTTGTTTAAATGCCATACTTTTAGATAAGATATATCATATACTTTTTTATTGTAGTCTCTTTCATATGGTTAGAATCTCAAGTATTTAAAATTTATACTTTTTTATTGTTAATGTCTATACCTTTGCGTAGATCTATAACTTTTATTATTTTTTATTGTTTTTGAATTTTTGCATATTGATTTTTTGCTAAACAAATTTATTTGATTATTCGTGGTTATTTGTAGTTCAAAATTTGATTTGATTATTAGATGGTTTAACTATAGCTCATATGTTGTTATAAGACATATGTATGTTGCTTTGATTACATGCTTGCATTACTATGAGTTAGTTGTAGTGTATATTCTTTACATTGTGATTATGTTGATTTATTATTTATCAATATTTTATGATATATATGTTGTGATATATGCACTAACTACCTACTTTTCATGAGTTGAAAGTAGGAGAGACTCTTCCCTCAAAGCATGATGGTGGGAGAGCATCATCGAAGATGGTGATGGAGATGGAGACATCAGGGGATGATAGAGGAATGGCTAGAACCCTACACATATCACATTAAATATTGAATACTAGATGCATGGTAAAATTGTTAACATTAGTATGTTTATGATGATTGGTTTTATTTAGAATTATTTACACATGGTTAGCTTAGTTTAATGATTATCTAGAATTAATTTCGTATGGTTGTGTTGTGGTGCTACGTGTTTATGTCATGTTATGGAATTCATGATTTACTTACAACTATGTATAGCCTAATCATCATGTGTAGTTATAATATCTGTGATTTACCATATTTCTAATAATGGAATATAATTGACTTTTATTAGTCATATAGATAATGACTTACCTATGTTTAATTAATAGCAATAAAATGATTTGTTATAATTAATTGTTACTATGAAGCTAGAAATATATACAAGTAAGAATAAAAACAAAGAAAAACAAAATGGAAAAAGTTCATAAAATAAACAAAAAGGACAAGATTTAAAAAAAAAGGAAAATCATTCCAAGAATGGATGAAAAAGGAAGATGGCATAAAGTCATTTAATAGAAAGGAGCGTGGCATAAGGGAGAGAAGAGGTAGAGAATAAAAGGAGAGAAGACAATGAAGGAAAATTGAAGGAAAAAAAACATATTGTTAGGTAGGTAATGCAATTAAATTATGTATATTCATGTTAAATATTACATCAATGTCCTAATATTACAGTGATTTAAGAGAACTTGTATACATAGCAAACTAAGCTTTTGTAGATAAAATCAATGACTCAACTTTATGTTTTCTTACATATCTTTGTATTATTTATAGCGGTAATATACAAGTAAAATTGATAGGTATAAAAATTGATTTACTTATAGTTATGAACTATGTATATATGTGCAGATAAATATAAAGTTTATTATACAAATAAGTAAGCATAACAATTTTATGAAAATAGAGAGATCTGTGCATATGTAAAACTATATATATTGAGCAATGATATACAATGCAACAAATAGCTATTATGACTATGTAATTCTTCATTACTAGTGTTATATCTTAATCATAATGAAAAAATAACTACTACATTATTACAGGAATATATATTGCTATACACTTATTCCTATAGTGATGGTTATCATTAAAAATTATATATATATTAGTCTTATTTCTATTCACTTTGATTTATTACATATGTAAAATTAGTTGTTAGCAAATGCTAAAATCTAACTAAGTCATAAAATCCATAAAACACAAATAGATTATTTGTATATGTTTTAGCTAGTTGGAATATATGTATGTATATGTATATATATATATATATATATATATATATATATATATATATATATATATATATATATATATATATATATATATATATATATATAGATAGATATATGTATGTATGTATGTATGTATGTATGTATATATGTATGTATGTATGGATGTATGTGTGTGTATATATATATATATATATATATATATATATATATATATATATATGTATGTATGTATATATATGTGTATATATGTATATGTATGTATGTGTAAATCAAGTCATATTCAAGTCAAGTCATATTCTTCTTGTTAAACAATATGGCCTTGTTGGTTTGATTTCTTCTATCAGGTCCCCTTTTTATATCCTTATGGCTTACTTAATGATCCAAGGGATGGTTGTTAGTTAGTGGATGTTTGACCACTAGAAGATCATTTTTTTCAAGGCATTATACCAATAATATTTAATTTCATATCCCTGAGGACCACAAATGAGACATTATTTTGATGATTTTATTCCTTAATAATTTTGCCTTGGATTAGGTTTTGATGAAGATTTGACTGGTTCATTACCTTTATGTTGATGAAGATTTATTACATGTTCTTCTTGGTTGTCATGAGTATTGATATACTCTTCCTATGGCAACATATTTACCAAATTTTAAAAAAATGGTTTATGTTATATGACAGTCAAAGTGGTCACAAAAATCTTTTATGAGGGTGTTAGTCCTCTCAAAATAATAGGTACAAGAGAGTCATCTAAAATTGTCTCACCTAGGGATTAAAGTGATGCCCTTAGCATTGATACATGTTTCAAAAAGGCCTCCACTATTTCTCCTAATCCCAATTTGAGAGAGTGGAGTTGACTTTGTATATGTAGAATAACACTCTCATTTTTGGCCTCATATACAGTTTGTAGCTTATCCCAAGCTTCTTTAGTTGTTTTGGCTTCACGAATGTGTAGTTAGACTTCATCTGATACTCTAAACATGATTATCAACTTAGCCTTTGGGTTAAATTTTTCAAAATTATGTTATTGATCAACATATGTTTCATGTTGAGTATATGAGCCATATATTACAAACCAAATTTATTCAAATTCTAGTTCAGATCTGATCTTTGTATTCCAAGAAAAGTAGTTATCACATTTGAGGATATTTGAATCCAAAAAAATAATTTTGGAGACTTTAAATCCATTTTGAAGACTATAGGGGATGGATTGGTTCATTGTCACTCTAGGTATATAGGTCTCTATTTCTATATGCCATCAAATTGATATAATATACCTTTATTTATACATGCCCTTCCTTTATACCCATCGATATAGATAATAGCCTCACCCTTTCTATATACTCAGTAGTATGGGAAAAAGGAATAAATTTATGGGAAAGAGTTTGATATTTGGTACCTAAACAATACTAAAAATAGTTCATTCAATCACTAGTACTTATATAGATGAATTTTCACATATGTACATCTAACTTCACTATATACTTAGAAATTCCACCTATCAAGATTTATGCCTTTTGATTGTAATGAATAGGTAAATGAAGTGAGGAATATGAGTGCATGTGCCTTATATCTTTATGAAGATTTAAAGAGTTGATTCCTAAATGTCATTATTGTAACTATATCAGGTGTTGTATATATTAACTCAAGTCTGATGTCATTACACATAAATGTGAATTAGAGGCATAGTTATGACGGAGCACTACATCAATTTTAAAAACTCATGATTTTGTGTAATACAATAAAATTACAATTTTTTATAATATAATTTGAAAATGAAATTAACAATACTTGTAGAATTTAAAATTCACTCTTTTTTTTTTGTTTCTTTGGCCTCTTTTTGGCAAAAAAAATCATTTGTTTTTAAATTTTGCTTTTTCCATTTTTTAAAAAACAATTTTCCTTTTTTTTATTTTTATTTTATTTTATGACTTTTTCCTCTAATTTAGTTAGCTATAACTAAATTTAGTAGATTTTTAAGTTTAGAGGGCTCAGCTAAAAATCAATTATTTCTTTTTTTTGGGTAGGGTTTGAACCCATAAACTATCCTTTACAAAAAAAAATCTCTACAACTCACCTATGGATAATTACAATATTTTAAAAATAAAACTTATATATAAAATCTCAAATTTATAATTTTAAATAAAATAATACCTTCCTCACAAAACCATAGTTTTTCCTAAAAGTGGTTTTCAATGAAAATTGCTACAAAGAAATGATTTAATGGGCAGTTTTGATGGAAGGATAGACGTTTTTGAGTCAAAAATATAGTAAAAATTAAATGAAAAGTCTGATTTGAGGCTAAAAAGGTTAGTTTCAAATTATAAAGCTTATAAACTACTGTTTTTAATCTATAAACTAAAAAATATATTAAAACTAACTTTTTTTTCAATGTTGATTTACCTTTTGCATCCAAATTGAAATGTAATAGTGGATGCCTTCAAATGTTTATTATCATCTATCCAAGCCTCATAGCTTATGCATGCTCTATGAATTTAAAAATCTACCATTGCTACTATTGTGTTATCATTTTTTAAAATATTGCTATCAAATAATGCACTAAGCATACAGACTGCTACTATTGAGCATATATTTTTTAAAATTCCAATGTTATTATTTGATTTCTATAATTTTTTTTATGTTTTAGAAAGATTTAAAAAATGTTTTTCCTTTTATTATTAAAAGCTAAATGCTTTTACCTATATGGCTCAATGCCTTAGATTGTAATTTATCACCATGGAAGAGATTCAGAATGTGTAGAAGTTCCTTTCAGTATGTCATTACACTTCATGCATAACAAGTTAATTCCAAGATTTCACATGGATAATATTTTTTAAATGACATAATTAACTAGAGAAAGAGAGTGCCACAGGGCTCCACCTCTTAATTTTTATTCTCACAAAAATTACATTGAGAGCATGGGATTATCATTTCATCACATGTCTAGAGTTGTCAATAGAGATCTGATACTAGATATAGAGGAAGAATAATTTTATATTCTAGAAACTCTCCCTTTGATCCTAATTGATTTTTTGTTGAGAAAACAATAAAGTTGGATCAAATTATCATATCCATGAATGAGCCCAGAGATTAGATTACAACCATGGAGTAGGAGGTTCATAGACAAGAAGAGGAAGAACATCAAGAATAACTTGAAGAACATCTCATTGATTATGAAAAACCTTAGGATGTGAGAGCATAGGTAGCTAAAAATATAGATAGAGATATAAAAAAGGTGAGTCTACCTACGTTCTGTGGAGCTATTTTGGGTGACAAAGATGAAGCATGGTTGACTGAGTTGGAGAAGTATTTACAATTTTGAAATGACTCCAAGGTCACTAAAGTAATTTGGGGAGCATATCAATTAGCCTATGAAGCAACTATGTGGTAGGATAATAAGAAGTTAGAAATGAACCTTTACTCGACCACCGCTACATGGGATCAATTTGTGACTTTATTTATATCATGATGGACTCCAAAATTATACTTTGACCAGAAACTCATACATTTATAGAATTTGAAGTAGGGAGACTTATCATTGAATGAATTATGGGAGAAATTAACCAAATTTTTTAAGTATTTACCTCAGTACCAGGTAGATGAGAGGTTTATAATTAGGAATTTCATAATGGAATTGAAATAATAGATCAATGTAGAGGTGGGAATTCATATGCATTATATTATAGACTTGGTCTTTAAGAAGGAAGTCAAACATGACAAGAAATTGAAGTCTCTTACATTGGCCAGGGACAAGTTCAAGAAAAAGTTTGGAAGTTTTGAATCAAATTTTAAAATACAAGGACTAGAAGCATAGGAGTGGAAACTACAAGAAGCAGCTCAAAAGTTAGAATGCCAAATTCAACAATGATTCAAGAAACAAGAAACTAGGTGAAGGTTTCAAAGACATTTTAAAGGGAAAATAACAGTCTGACAAGAAATGACCATCTAGAGGTTATTTCATTTTTGGAGATTATTATTATGTTCATGAGTGTACTCAAGGCAAGTCAAAGAATAAAGGCCCTACTCCTCAATAGGAAAATTCTTAGTAGCATATTCATGCGATAGTTGATAATCAAGAAGCCAAATTCTAAGCTTCACCCATAGATCTATCGATTATTTTATTGAACATATAATTTCTATTTTGATAGATATCAAGGCTACATAATGTTTTTTATCTATTAAAATGCTTATTAAGTTATCTAAAATTGTTAGACTAGGGGTAGATGCATAGTCCCTATAATATGGGAATGATTTTAAAGTCAAGGTTGACAAGTGTTTAGTCAAATAAGATAATAGTTTTATCAAACTCATAATAGTATTTGATCTATCTATAGCACCACAAGGATCATATGATGTGATCCTAGGAATTAACTAGTTTGTAAAACATAATTTCAGTGTTGATTATTACCTGAAGAAGGTTGAGTGTTTAGACAATTTTGGAAGTCAGACACAAATTTAAGGTGACAAAAGAGAGTTGAGGCTTCGACATATTTCTACAATGCAAATAAAAAAGGCTCAAGTAAAAGGATGCCAAGAATTTATCATCAATATAAATGAAATGGCAGAATATAAGGAATAATCTCTCAAAGATTATCCATTCCTTAGGAATTTTCATGATGTGTTTCTAGAAGAATTACAAAGATTACCACCTAGATGTGAGTTTGATTTCTATACCGATATCATACTTGGACTAGAACCACAATCTAAGGAAGTTTATAGGATGACATCCACTAAATTGGTTGAAATGAAGTCTCAACTCTGAGAATTGTTATCAAAGGGGTTGATTATGCCATGTGTGTCAATATATGGTACACCAATTATCTTTGTTAATAATAAGGATGGTACTCTTCAACTTTGCATTGATTATAAAATTTTAAATAAGGCAAATATCAAAAATAGGTATCTTCTACCTTGTATAGATGATATTTTTGATCAATTATAAGGAGAAATGGTCTTTTCTAATATTGATCTTAGATCAGGATAACATGAAATGAGGATACGGGATGAGGATATTATGAAGATAACATTTATAACTCATTATGGGCACTATGAATTTATATTTTTGCCATTTGGGTTGACAAATGCTTTAGCAACATTCATGAATATCATGAATAGTGTGTTCAAAGATTATCTAGATCATTGTTTTGGTCTTTTTTAATGGCATTCTTATATACTTTAATAATGAAGAGGAGCATCTTCAACATCTAGAAATGGTTTTTCAATGATTGGAAAATCACAAGTTGTATGAAATTTTATCTAAGTACACATTTTCCAAGAAAGAGTTAAATATCTCAAACATATTATTTCTAGAAATCGTATTTATGTTGATCCAACAAAGATAAGATCCATTTTGTAAATGTTGATGCTAAATAATGTTCATGAGGTAAGAATTTTCATGGGATTATCGTCTATTAAAATAAGTTCATTCTAAATTTTTCTAAGATACTTTATTTGATTACATGTTTGTATTATAGGAAACAAACTTTTATCTAGTCAGATAAGTGTGAATTAGATTTTTTAGGAGTTTAAAAGAAGGCTTACTTCAGCACTAGTGTTAAGAGTTCCTAACCCTGATGGTCAATTTTTAGTGATCACATATGCATCTAGGGAAGGAATAGGAGGATTCTTTATGCAGGATGGCATAATGCTAGCTTATGAGTCAAGAAAGCTAAAAATTTATGAGCTCAACTAAGCCACTCATGATCTAGAACTTGTAGCAATTGTGCATGTTTTGTAAGTTTGGTGGCATTAATTGCTAGGAAAACCATTTGCGCTCAAGATGAATAACTTGGGACTTAAGTACATCTCCACCCAAAAAAAATATGAATGTTCATCAAATATTTTGGCTAGAGTTCTTCTTTGATTATAATTTTGATATCAACTATATTAAAGGTAAGGAAAATAAAGTAGCTAATGACGTAAGTTATAGATGGTACATAATAGTTGTGGATACTATTAAGAGTAATTTCAAGGATCGAGTGATTGAATTCTCATTAGAAGATGAATTCTATAATCAAGTTATTAAAGCATTGTATTTGAATTCTTAGAATACTTGGTATAAAGAATTTAGATTAGATAGTGATGGTTTTTCTATTATAATAGAAGAATGTATGTGATAGATCAAGAGAACATATAGATCATGGTGATAAATGAACTAAAAAATGTCCCATATTAAGGATATCCATGAGTAACCAAGCTCAAAACATAGCTTAGAACACTTTATTTTTGAAAGGGAATCAAGAAAGATGTAAAGGATTTTGTGTCACATTATCTAGAATGTCAATGAGTGAAAGTTGAACATGTGCATCCAGGTGTTTTTTTATATCTACATGATATACTAAAATGGAAGTGGTAGGTGATCAATATGGATTTTCTCCAAAGGTTTATCATTTTCATAGAACAAACATGATATGATCTTGGTTGTAGTTGATAAGATCACCAAGGT